>ML291589.1:0-15831 GCA_005239495.1 Nicotiana undulata
TTCTCTCAATTGTTGGCATTGGTTTTCCCACACGACACTGACAATCTAGTCTAGCGTGTGGCGAGGACCTCATTTGGCGGACAGCAACCACCCTAACATCGGTTGCTTAGCGTTACGCCGCCCTTCCGAAGAATCTCAGGAAGGCGCCGCGTAACAGATTGGACGGGGTCCCGGGGGCCTCAGGTGTGTTTCCGGGTGGTTTCAGATCATTTCAGGCTGTTTTGAAATGGCTGATGCTGCTTTCTAGTGTTGTTCTTCGCGTTCAGGGGGATTCCATCGCGTTCGCGAAGAAGGATTTGGCTTCAGGGACTTTGTTCTTTGCGTTCGCGAAGAAGAAAAATCTCTGTTGCGCAGGTCTAACTTCAGAGGCTCATATCTCACAATCTATAAAGAATTTTGAGATGATGTAAAAAGGAAAGTTATAGCCATTTGTGTCTAGTTTATTTAAATGTAAACCATTTAGAATTTGGATTTGTGTACAAAGAGTTATGGGTGGTACACTACTAGATGTCTGGGAAGATAAAGAAGAAATTTGTGTTGCATAGGGGCTGACTTTGGTAGCTTATATATCGAAATCTGTAGGGAATTGGGAGATAACCAAAATATGGAAGTTGTAGATCTTGGAGTCTAGTTTTCAGGACATTATACCATTTTTCATTTGGAGTTTTATGCAAACAGTTATGACCATTCTACTAGAGGTTGTCTAAGAAGAGTTTGGAATTGCCTTTCGAGATTTTTTGTTCTTCGCGAATGAGAGGGTAGGCCCGCGAATGCGAAGAAGACTTGCCTGGCAATGTTTAAGTTTGCAAAAAATGGGTTAGGCTCATTTCATCTCATTTCCTCCATGGGAGACGACCTAGGGGCGATTTTGGAGCTCCATCTTCATCATCTATGTCAAGGTAAGTGATTCTCACCTATTTCAAGTTAAATACTTGGATTATATATATATTTTAACATGGAAATTCATGGAAAATTAGTGAAAACTTGGGGTTTTGGTAGAAAACCTAGAAATTAGTATTTTTGGATTTTGACCATGAAATAGGACATGGGATTTGGAATAAATTATATACTTGAGTTCGTGAGGTTATGGGTAATGTTTATCTTCAAAAAATTTCGAAATTCGGGAATGCGGGCCTGAAGGTGATTTTTATCGACTTTTCGATCGGGGTTAGGAATTTTTATAAATTGGATTCTAATGGATATTTGAGCATATAGTAATGGATTTGCGTAATTATTGGCTAGTTTTGGGGCGTTGTGCATCAATTTGAGTCATCAGACGGGCTTGGAAGCCGGTTATGAATCTTCGGAGTGAGCTAAGTCTCCTTTCTAACCTTGTAAGAGGTAATTGTCCCCATAGGTGAAATAATTAAATATGTGCTACCATTTGTGGGGGCTACGTACGCACGAGGTGACAGGAGTCCGTGCGTAGCTACTATTATGATTATGCCTGGGTAGTCTAGGACCCAAAAACATGTTTTATTTGTCGTACTTGTAACCTTATAGATGAAATTAAAAATGATTAAACCTTATAAAACTTGGAAAATGAATTTCTAGAAAATATTTAAATACTATCTTCGTGGCCATTAAAAGAGTAATTGTAATTTTTCTTGGGTAATTGTTTTCCCAATGTAGTCGGGGTAGACTGTTTAAATGTGTATGCTTATGTGTGACCGCTTCGCAATTTATATTCCGCGAGCGAGGTGATTTCTTCCACTACTCTCATGGGAGCGGGCCGTACTCCACGGCAGGTTAATAGATGCATCTATTGTTTGCATTGTTCGACCCTTCAGCAGTGCACATTTTACATTTATGTTGGTTCGGGCCGTTCGACCCTCGGCATTTCCTGCGCATGATACTTTATGGATACCATCTATGATTTGAACTGTTTAATTGCTTAAGATATAAGTTGTTAACTGAGACGACGGAAATTTGGATTTATAATTTATAGAAGAAATTGTGTTTTCCTGTTGTTATATGTTGTTTAATGATAACATCCATGTTTGACATCACACTTGATTATATTAATTTAACCTCTTGTAAGTGTCAAAGTCGATCTCTCGTCACTGTCGCGACCCCCTTTTTCCTCGCACGGGTTAGGTACGCGGAGATCGGGTTTCATTACATTCTGGACAACTCCTTAAAGGAAAAGGTTTAAGGAAGAGTCGCCACCTAACGATTTTACGGTGCGTTAGGGCACCTAGAATAATTAACTCATATATTAGTTTGCATTACTAGATATTGGGTAAGGGCTTGAAATTATCCCAAGGGGAAGGTATTAGGCACCCCTCGAGATCCACAACTGTGGGTCCCAACCAAGTAATTTTGTGAATTTTGACAGTAAACAAATGACAAGCAAGGCTCACGTAAGAGGGGATTTTCAAGTAAATACTGAAATTATTAAAAGAAATTTAAAGAATAGCAAAGTAAAATCATTTGAATGAAAATGTCCTAGGTTTTAAAGCAATATGGATCACATCAATGCAATACCCGGTATGTCACGCCTCGAAGAGGGGCTACACGTGGTATTAGCGCACCTGTCATCATATCAATATTCTACCCTTCCCCACCCCGCTAAGGTATTTAAAATGTGTGTGTTGGTCACAAAGCTTATTGCGTGCTATTACTCGTCCCGTAGGGTGTTTAGGACTACTAATCCTATAAGGGGAGTACTAGGCTGAACCCTTATGTTTAAAGGATAAACTCTAAGCGACATACAAAAATATTTAGGACTACAAGTATGGGGAAGCACAGAAAGGCAGATAAGAGGCTCACAGATCCCTCCACAAGTAAACACATAAATAGAACGTCTCGAACATAACAAAGGTCTCAACATTAGAACTTAAAACAGGAGATTTGAGTGAAAACAGTAAGTTTCAGCAGTTTTGGCAGAGGACTGATTCTTTGAAAAATCAGTAATCAAGGCAGGGAATTCAATTAAAACAGAGTAGTCTTAAGAAAAGAATGATTGATTTTAAAATTCCGATAATTTAAAGACAGGAGCAGGATTTCAAAAGTGCACAACAGTAACGTTTTTAGCCATTTTTGCACAGTTTTAACGAGGTTACCAGATCTGATACATACTGACTAGGTGTCCACATAATAACAAACATGATGAAAGCAAAATCCTATAGAATATGGTATCTAATGCACACATGAATACCTAAAACATGATTTCTAAATGGGGTACTTATGAAAAATGGAGCAGCTGTAACGTCATAGTAGTTTATTACTTTGTTATAGTTATTAACTGTGAGCGGGGCTTATGAAATGACATGAATATAATAAATATGCTGAAATAAAGAACCTAAACATGATTTCTAATGCATGGTATGCATGTCCTAAGCATGATATCTATTTCGCACACAGGTAAGTAAAATCCTATATTCATGGTCTCTACCCACGCTATACTAAACATGCATAGTCCCCTCCCACATTCACTATCCAGCCCCAATTATTTGTTTACAAATTATTACAAGCCAGAAATAATGAGTTACATCACTAAAAGAAAATAAGAAGCTACTTCTATAGGGAGCCTTCAATCAGGACCATATCTTCCAACCTCGATCCTTTCGAGTCTCGCAGCCTTACATGATCCGGGTGCGGCAAATCTCCCTAAGGCCCTCGTGGGTCCCTGGCCAATACCAGCACCCAGACATAGTTTCCAAAATTAAGCATGTATAGTGTGGAATCCAGCCTCAGTGTGTCAAAGTTCAGAGGGAACTCAAGAGGTTCCCTAAGCAATGCTTACACTGAGGGGGTGGAACCTAAGTTTTCTAGGAATAGTGTGAAGTGCTTGTAGTTTGAAAGAGTTGAGTTTGAAAGTAGTTTGAAGTAACAGTTTTGAAATATAACTTCAGAGGACAATGTAAGAGTTTATGAAAACTAGTTTACAAAAGGAAAGAGGTAGTGCAACCACAATTCAACATATAGAGAGTTCAAGAAGACAAACACAAACAAGGAAAGTTGGGAACAAATAATTCTTATGATAGCAACATAATAGAGTTACAGGTTTTCAAACATAGTTATCACAAAGCATCACATATGGTGGATAAGGATTGGTATCATGTATTACTTAGACATCAGGGGTGCATGCTTATAGTATTGAAAGTCAGACAAGTGAAGCAAACACATAAGGAAATACTGGTCATGTTGAGACAAGAAATAGTAATCATTGGATAGGAACAAGTATAGGAGTCAAGAAGAGTCGTAGTGAATCACATAAGGGGGAGCAGGAAGCATACTAGACTAAAGTGAAAGGGAAAATAACAGAGACATGCTAGTTGCATGGTTGACAATAGAACCATAAGTAGAAGCACACAAGGAATAACAAGTATCTTAACATGAACTGGAACATATTGTTTTGGGACACTATAAACTTAAATTAGGAACATACCAGTCAAGGGTACAGAACAACAAAATGCAAAGAGGTAGAGCAGCAAGAGTAGTAGGCAGAACAAGAGAGCAACAGAACAGTAGTATGCAGATGCAAGAGAGCAACAATGATTACTCAGGCTTGGCTGTCAGCTGCCTGAGTAGTCAATAACTAGTGTGAAGAGCAAGAAAGGAGGGGTATGAAAGCAAAGAGAACTCAGAACAATGTCAGTGCTATGAGCTTTGAGTATGCCTTAGTGATATGCAGTGTATCAATGTATTCGTGTGTTTGTTAAGCAAAAGAGGACAGAGTATTTATAATGTTGAAAACGAGCAAGCAAAAAATGTAAGAATCACAATGGCATGGTAATCAAAGAACTCAGAATCCATTAGAGCAAAATCAGGACAAGTACTCCCTTAAGTTAAGGGGATTAATTCAAACGGTAAGGACCAGTAACAAATATGGCAAGAAATAAATATATGACTGACAAGGAAAGATTCAAATTCAGCAAGTATAGGGTAAACAATTAGGGCTAAGTTCAAAACATTTTAATTAAGGAAATAGCCAGTAAGAATAAAGTACCACATCAGACAAGTTAAGTGAATCAATTAATTTGAATAGAAGAGAAAGAAATTGAGGTTTTAAAGGAAGGTTTATCAATCAAACCTCAAAAGTAAGGAATCCAGAATAAATCCAAGAAGGAGTCACAAGTCTGTATTCATCATATAAATAGACAAGAATAACTAGACATAGTAAACGTGCAGGTTAAACAAGTATTGATAGAAAGATGCAAGTATGAACAATCAAGATGAGCATAAGCACATAGAGGTAATATAAGTTAGGTTAAGAAAACTCAATAGAACATATTCGAGGCAGATAATCACAGCAACTTAAACAAGAAACGAGCAGTCATGCTAATACACAGGACCAAACAAAGAAGTCTAGAAAATTAGGGCTTTTAACATATGCAAGATAAAAATCTAGTAAATCACAGAATCAATCATGATATGCAAAGAAAAAGCAAGAAGAAACTCAATTCAAAACAAGCGCAAAAAGTTCTGAGAAAACCCTAGTTTTAAAGATTGAGTCAAGAATAATGTAAAACATAAAGAAATAGGCTTGAATCGTTTAGAAACACCATAGATCTGAAAAATTAGGGGTTTAGAGAGGATTAAAGATAACCGAAAAACCTGCCGTGAAACTAGAAGATCGTGGTGGATATGGCACGGTTATGTCCAAACCCCACCGGGGAGGCCAAGAACAACCAAAGCAGGAGCCCCAATAACAAGTCAGCATGGCCCAGGCCCTCGAGGGCTTCAGAGATAGGACGAGCTAGATGAAGGAGGCTCATGGAGGCTCGTAGTCAAAAGGATGGTGGCCGGAGATGGCTAGAGGAAGGCGGGAAGGGGGGGGGGGTAGGTTAGAGATATTTTAGGAAAATATAACCCGGGCCGTTGATCTAATCTTATAACCGGCTCAGATTGAATTAGGATTGGGTCGGGTTGGTTTAGGATCTGGGTTGGGTATTTTTAATGGGTTTGGGTTAGGTATTTGATGGGTTTGGGCTGGGTATAATTTAGGCTGGATTTTAAATAAAAAATTGGCTATTTGTTAAATACCCATTAAAAATAGATAAATAATTAGTAAAAAAATAGCTAATAATTAGATAAAATGAAATTAAGGCTAAATAGGTGAAATTAATATAATTAACTAGCATTTAAAATATAAAATGACTAGATACTGAATTAAAATAGCATAAAATGTACAATTAGGCTATAATTGCAAAATTATTGTAATTATAGCCAAATAATGCCAAATTGGCTAATTTGAGAAATAATAAAATCCCAATAGGATTAAAAATAAGATATAAATAACCTATTGAGTAAGAAAATGATTTGAAATTGTTTATAACGTCATTTATGCATAATTATGAATAATTATGGAACATAAAATATTAAATAAACAGGAAAATAATTTGATAAAAACTACGAAAAATTATGGAAAAATATCAATTACTGCAAAGAGTGATTTTGAAAGGTATATATGCAATTTTGAAAATAATTTGAGGAAAAATTGGGTATCAACAGCTGCCCCTCTTTACCCGGGAAGGATGAAAGAGTTGTCGGGTAAATATATGATGGCCAATTTTGACCGAGTGGAAATTGGATGAGAGATTTAGGCTGCATCCTGGTTTCTGAGTTGCCTACATATCCCTGCTTTTACAGGAATCAAGTCTTATGAAGTTCCGGAATCACCGGTGAAGTATACTAGTGACGCTTGACAAGAACGGTCACAAGGTGCAAGGTAAGGTGAACAAAATGGCTTATGGGGTGGTTAGGAGAACTGGAGAGGTCCACTCCTGCCTGGCTGGCTGTCCTGGCCGGATTACCTGCAAACAAACGACAGACGTATATTATGCGTAATTTAAACATGATGCAAGTTCCCGTTGGACTATGAATGCTGTCTTCGGACGGTTGAGGATGACGTCCTTAGACCATGATGTCCTGGGCCATGAATCGCTTGATGCGGGATTCGCAGGCTATGAAATGATGTTCTCAGGCCATGAGGATGGTGCCTCCGAACCATGATGCCTTTGAATAATGATATGCAAGTTGAATAAAGAGATCCTCGGGCCATGGAATGATGTTCTCGGGCAATGAAGATGGTGCCTCTGAACGATGACGCCCTTGAACAAGTTGGCGATATTTTAGCCCATGAAAAAAATGTAGTACCATGATTCTAACAAGACAGAGCTTAGTCTTGCGAAATTTAGAAAGGGCAAAGCTTAGCCCGAAAGGAAGCAAAAGTAAGTAACGGCATGAAAAGTGGATGCTTTGAAAAGTAAATGAGAGGTAGCATGGAACCTCAGAAGGCAGAACAGGAGCCTTATGCAATGCAGGAAATGAAAATGCAAAGAGAGGTAGCGTGGAACCTCGGAAGGTAGAATAGTAGCCTTATGCAGAGGGAGGTAGCGTGGAACCTCAGAAGGCAGAACAGTAGCCTTATGCAATGCAGGAAATAAAGATGCAGAGGGAGGTAGCGTGGAACCTCGGAAGGCAGAACAGTAGCCTTATGCAATGCAGGAAATAAAAATGCAGAGGGAGGTAGCGTGGAACCTCGGAAGGCAGAACAGTAGCCTTATGCAATGCAGGAAATAAAAATGCAGAGGGAGGTAGCGTGGAACCTCGGAAGGCAGAATAGAAGCCTTATGCGATGTAGAAAAAATGAAAATGCAGAGGGAGGTAGCGTGGAACCTCGGAAGGCATAACATTAGCCTTATGCAATGCAGGAAATAAAAATGCAGAGGGAGGTAGCATAGAACCTCGGAAGGAAGAATAGTAGCCTTATGCAGGGAATAACATGACAGTAAGAGTTCTTAGCTGGTGATGAACTGCGGTGATACGATTGTCGCAAATGAAGCGTTGTTTTGAATTGATAATAAGCGTCGGCATGTGCGACGAGTTTGAGAGCGTGTCTTTGAGAGATGCACGTCATACGGGGCATAATAATATGTCTAGGGCTTTCGCCGTCTTCATGCCTGCATCCAAAGAAAAATCGTGAGTTCTGTAAAGGGGGAAAGGTCAGTTTGCATTCCCATTGGCTCTACTTGGCTCGCTTGCTTGATATATCACTGGGGTAGCGTTTGCTAAACAAGCTGTTCCAAAAATAGGTATGCATGATTTTGAAAAGATATAATATAAGCATATAATTTAAAATATTTTTAGGTGAACCGACGACTGTGACACGGTTTGAGACATAACAACTTTTCCTGCCACAGAACTTTGAGGGTCCTCCTCAAAATTATACCCCGGTTTGATGGGTGAATACTTATGGCAGTTGCTTGTGCGGCGATTGGCTGAACTTGCTTCAGAAATTTGAGGGTCCTCCTCAAAATTCTGCCCCAGCTTCCATTTATGGGGTAGATATGGCAATATCTTGGAATTCTTGGTTGCCCATTCTCCTTGTACCTGGTGTACCAGTAAGTCTGAGTCACCAATCACTAACAACTCCTGGACGTTCAGGTCGATGGCCACGTTGAGTCGCAAGATGCAGGCCTCATATTCAACCATGTTGTTGGTGCAGGGGAACTTGAGTTTGGCGGATACCGGATAGTGCTGACCGGTTTCTGATATTAGGACTGCTCCTATACCTACGCCTTTGAAATTTGCGGCCCCATCAAAGAACATTCTCCAACCATCGTAGGGTTCTGCAATGTCCTCCCCTACGAATGACACTTTTTCATCGGGAAAATTCGTTTTCAGGGGTTCATATTCTCCATCCATAGGATTCTCAGCGAGATGGTCTGCTAGTGCCTGTCCCTTGACCACCTTCTAAGTCACGTAAATAATGTCGAACTCGCTTAACAGGATCTGCCATTTGGCTAGTTTTCCAGTGGGCATGGGCTTCTAGAAGATGTACTTTAACGGGTCCATCCTGGATATGAGGTATGTCGTATACGCACAAAAATAGTGTCTCAACTTCTGTGCGACCCAAGTCAGAGCACAACAAGTGCGTTCCAATAAAGAATACCGGGCCTCATACGGAGTGAACTTCTTGCTGAAGTAGTAGATCGCTTGCTCCTTTCTTCCTGTTTCGTCATATTGCCCAAGAACACAACCGAAAGCTCCATCTAACACAACAAGATAGAGTAACAAAGGTCTACCTAGATCGGGTGGTACTCGGACTGGTGGTGTTGAGAGGTACTCCTTGATTCTTTCGAAGGCCTTTTGACAATCTTCGGTCCACTTGGTTGCGACATCCTTCTTTAGCATCTTGAAGATTGGTTCACAGATGACTGTGGATTGTGCTATGAATCGACCGATGTAATTAAGTCTCCCCAGGAAACTCATAACATCCTTCTTGTTCTTCGGTGGTTGCAATTCCTGAATGGCTTTGACTTTGGATGGATCTAAATCTATTCCCCGGTGGCTTACAATGAACCCCAGTAACTTCCCAGCATGAACCCCGAATGCACACTTCGCAGGGTTCAGTTTCAGATTGTATTTTCTCAACCTGTTGAAGAACTTCCTCAACTCTTCCATGTGATCAACAACTTTATTTGATTTGATAATGACGTCGTCCACGTACACCTCAATCGCTTTGTGAATCATGTCATGGAATATAGTAGTCATAACCCTCATGTAGGTAGGCCCTGCATTCTTCAGGCCGAATGGTATCATCTTGTAACAGTATATTCCCCATGGCGTAATGAACGTCGTTTTCTCAGCATCTTCATCCATCCAAATTTGATGATAACCAGCGAAGAAATCTATGAATGATTGTAACTCATGTTCAGCGCAGTTGTCAATCAGAATGTGTATATTTGGCAAAGGGAAGTCGTCTTTCGGACTGGCCCAGTTGAGATCCCGGTAATCGACACAGATTCTGACCTTCCCATCTTTCTTCGGCACAGGTACAATGTTAGCTAACCATGTCGGGTACTCAACTACCCGGAGAACTTTGACGTTGATCTGCTTGGTAACTTCTTCTTTGATTTTCAAACTCATGTCGGGTTTTAATGTTATGAGCTTTTGCTTTACCGGTGGACACATTGGATTGGTTGGTTGTTTGTGAGCCACAATGGATGTACTTAGACCAGTAATGTCATCATACGACCAGGCAGATATGTCCTCGTATTCCCTTAGAAACTCTGTATACTCTTTCTTTTCTAACGGTGACAAATGAATACTGATCCGTTTTTCCTTGACGTTCTCTGAATCCCCCAGATTGATAATTTCAGTCTCGTCCAGGTTGGACTTAGGTCTATTCTCGAAGTTCTCAATTTCCTTGAGAATATCGTCGGGTACATCATCTTCCTCTGAATCAATGTCCGTTTGCTGCGTTGTCTCATTGCACGTCATAGTCATCGGTTCATCAAGATAAGTAATAGTAATGCTGTATAGATAAAGTAATGGGAGAAAACAGTAGCAAATAAATATGAGATTCATAAGGAGATTGGAAATGCTTTGATAAAACGAATAATTGTTTTGAACATTGAAGATCTTGTTGCAGGAATTGAAAATGCAGAAAAGGAAAGAAATTTATTTAATAAACAGTAAATAGTGCTTGTTTATTAGCCTTGCTACCCCGGGACTCGGCGGGCTTTGGTCGTACGGATGGACCAGTTCTTGAGACGAGCTCCTATGCTCACTGCCTGTATGGAAGGGCCTTCCTCCCCCTCCTCCTCGAGAACAACACAGCAATCCATGTCCCCGTCGTCTAGAAACAAATCCCTCATTGCCGCCAGTGCTTCTTCTTCGTCGGACCCATAGATAATATCAGCCTGCTGGAAAGTCTGCTCCAAATGAGGTATTGGATGCTCCAAAGGGTAATAGTGAGCGCGCCATGGGGGCGACCAAATTTTGAATTCTTCACATGTATACTCATACCCCAGACCGAAAGTGGTACAATGTTTCTTGAGTTTGATTCGTTTCGTGATCCCTTGGAGGTTCTTACCGAGCCCTTTGCTTGGCTCGTACCCTCCCTAATTCAAGATGCTCTAGATCTTTCTATCCCACCATTTGTCCTTGTCGACAGCATTGACCCGCTCGATATGGTGTTAGGTTCCTCCACCCAGCTTTCTTCTTCCATTGATCAGAGGAATAGTCTGACGACTATAGATAAGGTTGCTACCATTGCCGTGAATGATTACCTCCTGATGGTTCCACTGGAACTTCACTGCCTGATGTAGCGTCGAGGCCACAATCCCGGTGGCATGGATCCATGGTCGCCCTAACAGTAAATTGTAAGATGCCGGGATATCTATCACCTGAAAGTCTACCTCGAACCAGGTCGGTCCCATCTGCAGACATAGACTGATCTCTCCAATGGTAGACCTCTGAGAACCGTCGAAGTCTTTCACGTTGATTGCTCAGTCCTTTATCTCATGCAGTCCCTTACCCAACATCATGAGTGTTATCAGCGGACATATGTTAAGACTGGACCCTCCGTCGACAAGAATCCTGGTTATGAAATAATCTTCGCATTGCACGGTGATGTGCAGAGCCTTGTTATGTCCCAATCCTTCAGGTGGAAACTCGTCTTCGTGAAAAGTGATTTTGTGGCTTTCCAGTACTTGTCCTACCATGTTGGCCATTTCCCCGCTAGTGATGTTGTTCGGTACATATGCTTCACTCAACACTCTTAACAAAGCATTTCTGTGCGTCTCATAGTTCTGTAGCAGAGAGAGAATGGATATATGTGCTGGGGTTTTGTTCAGTTTGTCGATGAACGAATATTCTTTAGCCTGTATTTTCCTCCAAAGATCATCTGAACCTGTCTCAATGAAGGGGAGGCCGGTTGGCATCCTGCTTGCTTGACTCGGCCAGATGCTCAGGGGTATAGACTCTACCAGTTCTTGTCATACCCTGTGCTGCGATGGCTTCTTCAGGCCCGCTTTTACCTTTCCTTCTCGCCTCAGTTGTATAATCCCAAGGGATAGCATTTGAATAGAAAGGTGGTGTGGTCTTCATCTCCACTGGAATTGATGCGGCCATCCTTACTTCAAATGGCACACGGGCTTTGGGCGGCAAGACTGCAACCTCGAAGGGTGCGAGTGCATTTTCCGGAGACAAGAAATCAACCTCAATTGGCAATGGGGCCTTCGTCTTTGCAGGCGGTGCTGCTTCGAACTCAAATGGGATAGACATATTCACCTTAGCGTTCTCAGATGGTTGGATCTGGACTATGATCGGGTTGAGTGTAACTGCAGGTTTCTTTGGGTCATCTCCTTCTGCGATCAACCCGATTGACCCCTCGGGATCCCAATCATATGGATACCTCCACCCTTATGGTTTGGTAAAGGATTGTTACGGACATTCGGAGCGGATTCCTTGGCCACAATAATCTTGTTATCAATAAGGGTCTCTATTTTATCCTTCAAAGAGCGGCATTCATCGATGGTGTGTCCTTTCATGCCAGAATGGTATGCACTATATTTGTTCGGGTTAACCCACTGAGAAGGGTTCTCGGGGGTGACAACAGGGATAGGTGTGACGTAACCAACAACTTTGAGTTTTTCATACAATTGGTCGATGGGCTCGGCTATGGCGGTGTATTGTTTTGGAGGGCGACGATCAAAGTTAGGGCGAGGCCTAGGGAAGTTTTGATGGGTAGGGGGTGACTGGTAGTGAGATGGCTGGGAGTTGTAGGTGTTGTAGACGGGAGCGGGTTGGGAGTATTTGGGTGAAGTGGGTTGATATGTGGGTGGTGGGGCTTGGTACGAAGGTGAGGGTGCTTGGTAATTTGGAGCGGGTTGATACATGAATGAAGGTGAGGGATAGACCTGGTATTTAGGCGGGGATTTGGCATGTTGTAAAACCATCACGGCTCCCACATCCTTCTTTATGGACACACCACCAGACTATAGAGCTTTATTAGTGGCCTGTAAAGCTTCAAAGTTAGTAACCATACCATTCTTGATACCCTCTTCAATCCGTTCTCCCAATTTGATAATGTCGAAGAACGTTTGACCCTAAACCATCATCAGTCGTTCATAGTATTGCGGGTCCTGAGCCCGAACAAAGAATTTGTTCATCTGTTCTTCCTCTAAGGCAGGCCTGACTTTGGTAGCTTCCGACCTCCAACGAGTAGCATACTCGCGATAGGTTTCTGTGGGTTTCTTCCTCAAGTTCTTGATATAGAACACATCTGGTGCATTCTCTTTGTTGAATCTATACCTGTCCATGAAGTCTGTTTCCATACCTACCCAGTTGGACCACTTCTTGGGGTCTTGGCCGATATACCAAGATAACGCATCTCCCTTCAAACTCCTCATAAACAACTTCATGCGGATCCTTTCGTCTTTTCCTACGCCAACCAATTTGTCACAGTAGGTCCTCAAGTGGACCTTAGATCACCAGTAGCATCGAACATCTCCAACTTTGGAGGTTTTTACCCCTCGGGCAGTTCGACATCAGGCTGTATGCAGAGGTCTTCATAGTTTAGACCTTCGATCCCCTTGACTCCTTCAACACCCTGGACTCGACTAGTCAGCTTCCTAAGTTCCTCAACCAGATTATTGATAAAAAGGTCTTTCTCATCGGACTCACACGTATGTGTGACAGGTGGGGTGGAGTGAGTCACAGTCTCCACGTAGATGTGATTGTTGTAGGAAAAGAGATGATCTTTTGTGTGAGTCTGAGGTCCCAGGGGTGGAGGCGGAGTGTTGTGGCAAGTGTTGTACTGTGCTGGGAGAGTTTGTTTCTTCGGGGGAGTGGTGTGATGATGAAGTGCAGGGTGATTTGGCTGTTTTGGGATATTTTGTGGAGGTGTAGGGGTGACGTCTGGGACATTGAGGGAAAATGATAGATTGGCCAGATTCTGAACTTGATCAAGTTCTTCTTGAAATTTCAGTAGCTTTTGTTCCAATGGTGACATGTTCTCATGCAAAACCTGAATACCCCGTCCGTCAGTGGCCTCTACGCGTTCAACCCTATTCTCTTGTCTGGCGCCGCTAGATTGGGAGGGCTAGGAAGAGGAGTAGGAGGAGGGCCCTTAGATCTTGTGCGATAGACTGATGATGCCAGAATGCACGAACTAACCTTTGGGGAGGGGAATAATAAATAAAGGAAAAACAAAAGGGTAACGAAGTCAGTGAGGATTATAAAGAATATTGCGGTAATTTAAACACGTAATGTGAAAATGTAAAACGCATCAGAAGTTGGGGAACCTCTTTGTTCCCGAGGTAGGCCTAGCGAAAAATTAATTTGGAGAACTTGGAATGCTAAATGCCTCATTTTATTGATGATAAAAATGACTCCAAATATGCGAAAAATAAAAGTCACTAATGGCCTATTACGTCAAAGGAGACAAAATAAAAGACACCCCTATCTACTTGGTCCTAGAAGGACCTTCCCTAGATTCGGCATTCCTACTCCCTTCGATCAGCTTTCCCAACTCGCGAAGTCCCAGCAGTAAGTAGGTCCTGGCTAGATATCCTCCTTCGGCTCCTTCAGCCATTTTGCATCCTCGATCCTCTTGATTAACCTTTCCTCCAGCTCGACTATACCTCGCTCAAAGTAACCTAGCCTCTTATTGAAGCTGATAGACATATCTTTCAATTCCTCAATCAGCTTTCTGCTGGACTCATGTATTTGGTGATGATTATTCTCACATTCACGGAGCCTCTTGCGTAGATTGTTGAATTTAACTTGCACGTCGGCCTTCTCATCTATGACCCGGTGACCCTGAGCGAATCCTGGCTCGAATTGACCCTCCATATCTTCTTCTAACCAGCTCAGATAGAAAGGAGTACAACAGGCATGATACCTGTCTGGCTCGATGGTGTCTTTCTCAAGTATAATCTTGCAGTGCCACAAATGCTGGGCTTGGCACTTGTGAGGGTTATCGTCATCTTGGAAGTCTGCTCGAAGATGTATCGTCTTCTCAACCCTAGGTATAACCTGCCTCCTCCCTGCTTGCCTCATAACTCGGAGAGGGACGTAGGGTACGTTCCCCTCAGACCAATCAATATCAGAAATGAAGCGTCTCGGGATCGGATGATAAATTCGTCCGTTGGGAACCTTTCAAACCTCCACTGAATCTGGTCCTCGGTAAAATTCCCCGGTAACTCAACCTATCCCTCAGCATTTTTCGGTTGAGCGAACATGTCTGGAATATAGTTCATTCGCTTTGGGTGGTGGAAAGCGATATGGTCATCCCAGATTCTTCGATGGATGTCTTGTCGGTAGTCACCCCTTTGTAGATGTTCAGTGAGCCAAAGTTGAAGTAGTAAGTTGCAACCTTCGAAATGCTTTGTTCCCCGTTGACACGTTTCTAAGGCTCGATATATGTCTGCAATGATCATAGGCACAATGTTGAAGTCCTGTCCGTTGATCCCTTCCATTAAAGTCTTAGTGAACATGGCCAACCTAGTGTTGATCCTTTCCTTCTTTGTCGGGAACACCATTAAACCCAGAAAATAAACCATGAAAGCAAACACTCGGCGATGGATGTTCCCTAGCGAAGTGAGGGCGAACTCGTCCTGATAGGTGCGATATGATTTTCTATGACCGAACCTTTCATACAAGTAATCAAAGGGGATGTACGAATCCTTTAAGCATACCAAGTCCAGATTTTTCTTCAGACCCAACATTTTGAGAAAACCCCGGCCTGTGCGATTCTCAGGCATCAGTAACCCTAGAGATTTCCAAGCCAAACCGGCCATACCTCCTATTTCTTCCAACATCGATGTCGTTTCATTGTTTCCGAAGCAGAATACTGACCGATAGCAATCCTAGAATAAGGTAGCAGCCTCTATCATCATTTTGTTAGGCTGAATATCCAAAAGGGAGGGCAGGTTGCCCAAGTGTTTCCTGACGAGTGTTTTGTCGCTGGAGTGAAGATCCTCCCACCAGTTTAACGATTTGAGGTGGATATTGGCGACCATGCCGAATCTGGGGGTTTCGTGCCTCATTTCTGCAAAACAAAGAGGGTTAGACCCTTACCCCCACCGGACT
>ML291593.1:0-37603 GCA_005239495.1 Nicotiana undulata
ATGCATAACAATGATCAAAAGTAGAATTACCAACATCCAAATTCTCATAATTCCATGATGCCACAATTTTTTTTTCAAATTAACAAATAAAACTAAAATAAAGAAAATAAAAATCAAATACTGAAAAAAAATAATTCAAACTTGAAACCTAGCAATATGTACACCTACAACTACATGTCAAAATTTCAATATATAGATTGAAAGTGAAGAAAATTGATACACTAAGAATTTTTGTATTTCTTCCAACTACAATTGATAATACCGTTAATTCCCCGGCAACGGCGCCAAAATTTGATAACGCTCAACTGTGTCTTCTAAAAAGACTAAGCGGCCGTTGCAAATATAATCTGAGTATTTAGCCCTGAGTCGAATCCCATAGGGAATTAACCTATCAATTGTTGTTGTTAGAGTACTAAATTCTTACTAGTCAACTTTCTCAAAAGTTATGAATATTACTTGGTGTTGTGATTACTACCACAACTAGCTGAATCTATAAAACTAAGAGTAACTAACAATCAGTTGTAACAATTGGAATAAAGGTCTAAGGTAATGGTTTTCTCCATTGTTGATTCCTCTAGTTATAGTTTTGACTTAGTTGTCTCTATCAATCATGAACTCTCCAATTATCATAAATCTCTCTCAAGTTATTATGATAATTTACTAGACGCACTTTCTCAAGCTACGCTAGCTAGATTCACATTACAGTTCACTTTAGATTGCACCCGAGGTATCATTATCTCTAATCCAGCCTCTAAACCCTCGGTTATGACTCTCGCCTATACTCCGGGAGTGATGTTGTTCAAACAACTACCTAAATATGCACTCTCTCTCAAGCAGATACATAATAAATAGGAACAGCTAATTGATGGCCTTTCAATCAACTACAACAAGAACGTAGTTGAACAAATAGAGATTAACAACAAAATCAAAACTATATTAATATAACAACGAGTTCATCCCCAACGGGTTCCACCAAAACCTTGGATTAAAATATTTAGCTACTCATAACAACCATGAAAACTACAAAAGAATTCATGAACAATGTAAATAGGAAGAAGAAGGAAAAACTCGTAGAAGAATTCCCCCGCCTTGCTCCTCTTGTGTCTCTGCCTCCTTAGGTCGAATTTGTGTCCAAAATATGTCCCATTCTCTAAAAATAACGTTCTCCCATGTATATATACCAAGTAGGGTCGGGCCCAAATAATTATAACTTCTCCTACGCGAAAAAGGACAAGTTTCCAGGCCGCGCTAATCTCGCGCTAGAGGTCGCGCTAGTAGGGTTTTATTCTGCCCTAGTCCGTGTCAGGTCCGCATTCGCAGTTTCAATCGTATTTTTTAACCTGTATTGGAATTGGGAAAAACGTAAAACATAAAAGGTGTAGCCCTTTGAGTTAGCTTTCCATCCATATATTATATATCCCAAATGGAGTTCGGAGCAGAAAGTTATGTCCATTTTACTAGACAGTGCACAATATGTCTCCTCGAGTCTTCGTTTGTTCTCAACTATCCAATTTGACCCCCGAACACGATCCCGACTTAATTTCTTGAGCTTTTACTCAGGCTTCAAAGATCCAAATCACTTAAATTCATTCCATAACATCTATATAGCTTGGAATCACTCCTACAAGGCATAAAATACACAGCTAGTGCAAAACACTAGCGATTAAAGCTCAAACTCAATTAAAGTGCAGTAAACTAGAGTGTAATAAGCGACTAAAATACGTAATTATAACCTATCATCATCCGATAATTTGCACGATTTACTTATTGTTGAGGTATGCCAAGGGAAATTATATTGAAAAGGATTTGGTCATGGAGCTCTGGTGAAAATATTAAAGGAAAGTGTTTTAATGCTTTTCTTTATTTGATTAAAATCTCTAGTAGCATGTTTAGGCCGTCATCACTTAGGTAGGCAAAACTTTTGGATTTTGTTGGTTTTTATTTTTATTCGAGGTAAGAGGTCGTCCCCGTTAGTTAATTATTACATCCGGGGAATGCCCTGAGGAATTTGTATATATTTATCCGGGGTATGTGTATTTGAAGGCCAATGATGGAACACTCATAGGATAGTGTTTTATTTTTACTTTTACTTTTATTTTATTAGGTGGGGATGATCTCGAGCCTCTTTGATTGTTTATTTTCTTTTTGTGTTTTATACATCAATCTTAGTATTCTTTAACGCCAACTTGATCATGTATGCAACCGTACTAGTTACGGGACTCGGTAAATGCCTAACACCTTCTCCCCGAGTCAAATGAACCCCCTTACCCTGAATCTCTTGTGCAAACTGGTTTTGGAGTCAAATGTGTTTTTGAAACGAAATTGTTATTTAAAAAAAACGGTGACCTGACACACCGAGTCAAATTTTAGGTGGCTACTCCGAATTAATCCTTCAAAACACAATCGTTTCACTTTCAAAATTGAAAACCCTTTTTGAGCTTTGCAAAACCTTTTTATTATTTTTAAGAGGGTTTCGTGAAGTTTTCTTTTGGGAAATAAGGGGTGTGACACCAACAGCTTGTGCTTGTGTGTCTACACCCCTTCCATCATCAGGACCCTCATATGAGCTTTCGAGGTTGATAGAAGGAGGGGCTACTGAATGAGCTGCTTACTGGGTTGTTGCACATGTGCCCTCTAGAGGAGTGGTTGAATGGCTAGAGGAATCATCATAAGACTCCGAGATAGTGGGCTCGTTGATGAGTCTCCTTGGCTTTGATAATGCAACTGCTAGAGTTGCCCCACCCTGTCCCTCTGAAGCTCCCCGGGTGGGCAAGTACTCACTTGACTCTGATTCTGAGGGACTTGTTCTTTTTTCTCTTTTGTTTCTTCCCAATTGCTTGTGTCGGGCACAATGGGTTTTGTTACTTTCCTTTGCCTCGACCCCTTGAAGGGTCACCTCTCCCGGGTTGCTTTTCAGGTCCTCCCCTTGATCTCACCATTCTCAGTAATTGAAGGAAGATGAAGGATGAAAAGGATGAAAAGGATGAAATTAAAGGCCTTAGAGGAGCAGTGAAGGAGTAAATGCACAGTAGCTATGTATGGTTTGATAGAAAATGAGTGAAAAGGGTAAAAAGTGATGGTCTCTTAGTATATATACTAAAAAGTGGTACCCATGATCGCCTCACCTAGCGCGGCAACGGATTTTTACCGCTTACCGCGCTTTTTTTCTTTCAGACCTGCTGAACTTTCACCTTCACCGCTGCAGCGGAATTTCATCGCCACACCAAAATGCACTTTGCGACAGCGAAATAGTAAACGCTGCAGCGGAGTGGAGATTCAGAGAGCATGTATTTGGGACCAAATGGACCACTGTCAGTAGTTAATTTTCTCTGCAACACTTAGTCACCGCTGATAACGGATTTATGACCGTTGCAGCGAAGTTTTGCTACTTTGCTCATTTTCCAGATTTTCACCTGCACTACATCCACCCAAGTCCTGCATCAACTTCACAACTGGTTAGTTCACAAATAATCTATCCTACCAAAAACAACCAAAAAGAAAGAAAAGAAAATGCTTGGGTTGCCTCCTAAGAAGTGCATGATTTAACGTCGCGGCACGACGCATGTTACCATGTTCAAAGGAATTTCATCAAAGCCACCACGTGGCTATCTTCAAATTTACCAAGATAATGCTTGACTCGGTGCCCATTCACACAAAAAAATTCCCCATTCTTGTTTTTGAGATCAAGAGCACCAAAGGGTGTAACCAATACCACTTCAAACGGGCCACTCCACTTGGACTTAAGTTTACCCGGGAAGAAATGAAGCCTAGAATTGAAAAGAAGCACCAAGTCTCCCACCTTGAATTCCCGGTCTTTTGCATATTTGTCGTGCAAGTACTTCATTTTCTCGTTGTATAAAGAAGAACTAGCATATGCATGGAATCTAAACTTATCTAGCTCATTGAGGTGGTCAACTCTAATATTTGCAGTTGTATCCCAATCCAAGTTCAACTTCTTCAATGCCCATAGTGCCTTGTGCTCCAATTCCACCGGAAGATGACATGCTTTGCCATAGGCCAACCGGTAAGGAGACATACCAATAGGTGTTTTGAAGGCAGCCTGGTAAGCCCAAAGAGCATCATCAAGCTTTCGGGACCAATCAGTCCGATTAGAATTCATTGTCTTGGCCAAAATGTTCTTGATTTCACGATTAGACACTTTAACTTGGCCACTTGCTTGAGGATGGTACGAAGTAGACACGTTATGATTGACTCCATACTTGGCTAACAATGAATCAAAGGCCCTATTGCAAAAATGAGATCCCCTGTCACTGATGATGGCACGGGATGTCCCAAATCTTGTGAAAATATTCTTCTTTAGAAAACCAACCACACTTCGGGACTCATTGTTGGGAAAAGCCACGTCTTCCACCCATTTCGAAACATAGTCCACCCCCACAAGTATGTAGGTGTTTCCACATGAGCTAACAAAGGGCCCCGTAAAATCAATTCCCCAAACATCGAAGATATCCACCTCAAGGATTGTAGTGAGAGGTATTTCATCTTTCTTGGATATGCCACCCATTCTTTGGCATTCATCACACCGCTTGACCAACTCACTAGCATCCTTGTACAAAGTAGGCCAAAAGAAACAACGACTTAAGACTTTTGAATCGGTCCTTGACCCTCCATGATGGCCATCATAAGAATTGACACTTTCTCTTCTTCGGGCACATAACGTCGAATGACACCATCATTGCATATCTTGAACAAATACGGTTCATCCTAATAATAATCCATTCTATCCCGTCTAAGCTTCTTCCTTTGGTTATAATAGAGCTCAAACAGAACAACACATGTGAAAATGTAGTTGGCGATGTCCGTGAACCATGGCATAGCATGCAAAGAGACGGATAGAAGTTGTTCTTCCGGGAAGCTATCATTAATCTCAAGACCGTCACTTGGCCTCCCTTGCTCTTCCAAATGGGAAAGATGGTTGGCAACTTGGTTCTCACTCCCCTTTCTATCAACGATATCCAAATCAAACTCTTGAAGCAATAACACCCACCGCATGAGCCTATCTTTGGAATCCTTTTTCATCATTAAGTACCGAAGCACCGCATGGTCGGTGTGCAAAATCACCTTGGCACCCATAAGGTAAGGACAAAATTTCTCCATTGCAAAGACTATAGCCAACAACTCTTTTTCGGCGACGGTGTAGTTCATTTGGGCGGAGTTCATGGTCTTGCTTGCATAGTAAATGGGGTGAAATATTTTGTTCACCCTTTGGCCCAACACCGCACCCACTGCCACATCACTAGAATCACACATTAGCTCAAAAGGAGAGCTCCAATCTGGCACGGTGATAATAGGCGTGGTAGTAAGCTTTTGCTTCAACAAATCAAATGCTCTCATACAATTTTCATCAAAATGGAACTTGGCATCTTTTTCCAATAGCTTGCAAAGAGGATTCACCACCTTCGAAAAGTCTTTAATGAAGCGCCGGTAGAACCCTGCATGCCCAAGAAAGCTACAGACTCCCTTCACTGAGGGCGGAGGAGGCAATTTAGAAATGACCTCGATCTTAGCCTTGTATACTTCAATTCCATGATTTGAGATTTTGTGGCCCAAAACTATCCCTTCTTCAACCATAAAGCGACATTTTCCCAGTTGAGCACTAGGTTAGTTTCTTCACAACAGGCAAGGACTTTATAAAGATACTTCAAGCATTCATCAAAAGAGTCCCCTACCACGCTGAAATCATCCATGAATACCTCTATAAAGTCTTTAACCATATCAGTGAAAATTTCCATCATGCACCGCTGGAATGTAGCGGGTGCATTGCACAATCCAAAAGGCATCCTAGAGAAAGCAAATGTCCCATAAAGACAAGTGAAGGTTGTCTTTTCTTGGTCTTCCGGAGCTATCAAGATTTGATTATAACTTGAATACCCATCCAAGAAGCAATAGAAAGCTCTCCCGCAAGTATGTCAAGAATTTGGTCCAAGAAAGGCAAAGGGAAGTGATCCTTGCGGGTCACTTTGTTCAACTTACGGCAATCCATGCATACCCGCCAACCAGTGACTGTCCTTGTTAGAATAAGTTCGTTCTTGTCATTTTGTACCACGGTCATGCCACCCTTTTTTGGAACATATTGGACTGGAGAAGTCCAAGCACTATCAGAGATTGGGTAGATGACCCCAGCATCGAGCCACTTGATTATCTCTTTCTTGACAACCTCTTGCATTGCCTCATTTAGCCTCCGTTGGTGTTCTACGGAAGGCTTTGCTCCATCCTCAATAATGATCTTGTGCATACTAAATGCGGGGCTTATACCCCGAATATCAGCAAGCGTCCAACCTATTTCCTTCTTCCTCTTCTTTAGCACTTTTAGAGTAGAGTCTACCTGCAATTTGGTTAGGCAAAATGAAAGTATAACAGGTAAAGCACGAGAAGGACCCAATAATTCATACCTGAGGTGTGGTGGAAGTGTCTTCAACTCCAAGTTAGGTGGTTCTTCGATTGAAGGCTTTATCATAGGAGTTTTCGATTCTCCAAATCCAAGGATAACTTTCGAGGACCATATGAATAAGAACCCATGCCTTGTAGAGAATCGGTACACTCGATCAAGCCATCCACCACAATATCATCATGGTTCAATAAAGTTGCTTCCACGGGATCTTCAACATTTATCATTGAGCTTGTTTCATCAATAATGACCTCGGTGACAAGGTCCATAAAAGAACATACCTCCGTGTTATTAGGTTGCTTCATTGACTTGCAAATGTGGAACACGGCCTTTTCATCGCCCACCCGGAAGGTGAGCTCACCGGCCTCAACATCAACTAAGGCCTTCCCCGTTGCAAGGAAGGGCCTTACCAAGATGATAGGAACTTCATAATCCACCTCAAAATCCAAGATAACAAAATCCGCGGGCAAAATGAACCTGTCAACCCGCAATAACACATCATCAATGATCCCTAGGGGTTGCTTTATAGATCGATCCGCCATTTGAATTCTCATGGAAGTAGACCTAGATTAACCAATTCCTAAGGTTTTGAAGACCGAGTATGGCATCAAATTGATGCTAGCTCCCAAGTCGCACAATGCCTTGGCAAAATTCACACTACCAATTGTACAAGGAATGGTGAATGCCCCGGGGTCTTCAAGATCGGGTGCCATTGAGTGCACTATTGCACTCACTTGATGAGTCATTTTTATAGTTTCGCACTCCATTGACCTTTTCTTTGTGACCAAGTCCTTCATGAACTTGGCATACCCGGGCATTTTCTCTAGTGCTTCAACCAAAGGAACATTGATGGATAAACTCGTCATCATGTCAATGAATTTCTTGAATTGGTTCTCATTCTTTTCTTTGCCAACCTTTGAGGATATGGAGGAGGAGGCCTAGGAAGTGGTGCCTTTGATTTCAACACAACCGGTTCGGGCATGTCAATTACGTGTTCCCTAGACGGGTTCACGTCACTTTGCAATTCCTCCTCATGGTCATGAATATCAATTCTCACTTCACTAGTTGTTGGCTCTTCCACCACATGCTCAACCTCAATTGGAACCTCGTCATTTTGCAAGTCATCATCATCACCAACAACTCTCTTTTGATTTGAAGAACTAGCCTCACCACCTCGTCCACTTCTTGTGGTCACCGCCATGGCATGACCGGTGTTGTTGTTGTTGTTCCCACCCTTGGGGTTCACCACTGTATCACTAGGTAGTGCTCCCTTCAGGCGTGTGTACAAGGCTTGTGATATTTGTCCAATTTGGACTTCAAGATTTCAAATGGAGGTGTTATGGGAGGCAAGTTGAGCATCCGAATCCGCATTGCGTTCCATCATTTGTTTGAACATTTGCTAAATTCTACCCATGTCATTACTTGAGGAACCTTGGCCTTGTGATTGATAGAGGGTGTATTGTTGGGTTGTTGATACATCGGGGGCCTTTGAAAGCCCGACCCCCGATTTCCATTCCCCCCCCCCCCCCCCCCCAATTGTTGTTCCCGCTCCAATTGTTGTTGGTGTTGCCTCTCCATTGTTGATTGTTGTTCCCCCAATTTCTTGAGTTGTTACTATTGTTCTAATTGCTTTGCCTTTGATTGTTTCACCCTTGGTTGTTGCCTTGATTGTTCCTTTTCCCTTGAAAATTGTTGGCATACATAACATCCTCATTTTGCTCATCATAAGAATATTCTTGATTATACCCACTAACTCCTTGGTCGCTTTGGTCATTGTTGTTTTGCACTTGATTTCCACGAGGCCTTCGCTTGTTCACCAAAAGATTCACCCCCTCCATTGAATGCACTTGCTTCGCCCGTTGTATTTGTTGAAGTTGTGCCTTAGCAAGTTGATTCATGGTGGTGGTAAGTTCGGCAATTGCTTGCCCATGGTCTTGAATCTCTTTGTGGAGGTTAATAACACTTGGATCACCCTGAGGCACATTTTCTCTACTTTGCCAAGCTGACGATGTGTCAGCCATTTCATCTAAGATATCACATGCCTCAGTGTAAGTTAGCTTCATAAAGTTGCCTCCGGCGAGTTGGTTGACCACATACTGATTGGTGGTAGTTATGCCTCGGTAAACGTCTGTTGTATCATGGCCTCGGTCATGTAATTGTTTGGACACTCTTTTACCATAGTTCTGTACCGCTCCCATATATCATGGAGAGGCTTATATGGCGCTTGCTTGAAAGCCAATATTTCATCTCTTAACGCCGCCATGTGCCCAGGAGAGAAGAATTTAGCAATGAATTTGTCTGCCAACTCAACCCATGTGGATATGGAATGGTTGGGGAGTCGCCCAAGCCAGTCTAATGCTTTCCCTCAGAGAGATAAGGGAAATAGCCTAAGGCTTAAGGCATCCTCTGAGACGTTTGTTTGCTTGCTTCCCCAGCAGGTATCAACGAATCCCTTTAAATGCTTGTAAGCATTCTGGTGGGGAGCTCTTGTGAAGTACCCACGCTGCTCCAAGAGTGTCAGCATCACATTAGTGATTTGGAAGTTGCCCGCCCGAATTCTAGACGGGACAATAGCACTTGCGTATCCCTCGTTTGGAAGCACTCGAGGGGCAGCTGTGGGAGGTGGAGGCGGGGAGGGTATAGAATATCATCATTAAGATTGGCATGTCGGCCCCGTCTTGGATGTGGTACTTGATTCAATTCATCCTCTCCGTTGACATACACCTCATCCCCCGGAATAATATTACCCAAAGGATCCGCCATATGTACCTATATCGAATTTACACACACGTTAGCAAACAGAAGGAAAGAAGAACAATTGACACCACTATTCAAGTAGATAATCAAAACCGTAAAAGCTCCACGGCAACGACGCCAAAAAGTGATCGGCTCCCGCCTATACCACTAAAGAGAAGCAAGTACGGGGGTCAATGCAGCTTTTACCCGTAGGGTCGGGATCGATTTCCACATGGAGCTATGTATGTTGGAGTCGAGTGTCTAAATGATCTAGTGACGTGTCGTGCTCTTAATTACACTTCTCGTAATGAGGTTTTGGGAATTATGCTATGATTTAGTCTAAATGAATTTATGAACTAACTAACTAATATCTTTTTGATGTTTTTCTCAGATGATAAAAGGACTAGGGTTGTGACTTCCCTCCTAAGTGAGTGACTAGCGGGTCTACAGTCGAGAATGACAATGTAAAATGTCGGTGAAAACCATAACCTCATGTAAAGTTTCTCACCCACTACCTCTCGGTAATATGGGTGAATTTTCCCAATTTGGCCTTCTCAAGCACAATTAGGTGTTTTCATTGAATCACACAAATTGGCTCAAATCGGGTGTAGCTATCTCTAGCATCCAACCTTTTTATTGGGGCTATCAACCTCTTGAACTCACTCCAATATTTTGTTAGCTTAATTACCTAGACTTGGGTCATCTTTCTCAAGAGTGACCTTAGTCATTAAGGCTTGAAATAGTGTTTGCAACCACTCAATCTGATATTTATGCACAAATTAAGCTAAATACCAAACACCCATACACATAATCACTCTAACATTGAAAACTCATTAATTACCCACATTAGGGTTGAGTCACAACCCTAGCTTAAGGGTCTAGCTACTCATATTTGAAGAAGAAACACAAGTAGAAGATGAATTTAGGCTCATAATTGTAAATTACAAGATAATAATTGAAGAACTATGGCTAAAGCTAAGCTAAAATTACTCAAAATAGTCAAAATGCACTATTCACGTGTTCTCCAAATGGCTGATACCCTAAAAACAATGAGAAAAATATCTATTTATACATGGCTGAAAATACTGGACAAAAATGCCCCTACGGAGAATCCACTCCCAGCGTATTTCTGAGCGCTGGAGAGAAGAGGCTTTCACTGCAGCGGATTAATGGTCGCTGCAGCGATCTTGAATTTTGTAGCTCTCTGAATATTCAACTTCGCGCCTAGCGGAATAATAGAGTGTTGCAGCGGTGGCTGGAACGCGGCAACGAAAAATACCGCTGATCGCGGAAACTTGAATTCCCATTTCTGCCAACTCTCTGAAGTTCATCAAACGCGTCTAGCGTAGTAATGGGCGTTGTAGCGATGGATGAAACGCTGCAGCAGAAAAGTAGCGCGGACCGCGTTTTCCTTGACCTTAAAAATAGCTTGTCTAAGTTTGCAGCGTGGCAGCGGAGAGAAATCCGCTGCAGAGAAGGGACAAACGCTGCAGCAGAAAAGTGGACGTTGCAGCGTTTTGGCTGGGTTCTGGGAGTTTGCAAGTTCTGCTTCTTTTTAAGGTCTTTTTGGAACAATATTTACAAATCAACTCAGTTCCTGCAATTCAAACAACTTGCATCAAAATGTGGGATTAATTAAGTCAATTATTGCCTCAAAACCTAAGAAAATGGGAGTAAATAATAGTACAAATCACTAGTTATCAGTGTCATTAGCAGCTCGATCAGGTTGGTCTGATCTTGGTGAGCCTTGGCCAGCTCGGCTCAGAGGTCCTTAATCTCTTTTTCTTTATCCCGCTGAGAAGTTTGAAGGAATGTTTCTCCTCCGTGAGCCCTCGAAGATTGGCCTCACATCGGCTCAGCTTTGCTCGGGGCTTGGAGAACGCCTCCAGATGGAGTGTCAAAGCCTATATGAAAAAGAAAGGAAGTTATACAGGAAATGGAAGAAATGTGACATCAAGGTAATTGAGACTTACCCGATTCAGGGCTCGTTAAGCCTCATCAAAGAGACTCGATGCATCACTCGATCCGGTAGCATCTTCGACCCCGGTGAAGTAATCACAGAAGGGGTCCACCCCCCACCCCCCCACCCCACCCCCCGTGGACTCCTTCTATCTCGGTGCTCCTCATAGCATGGGCCTCCCAAATCGCCTCCTCAGAAAAAGCAGGGAGAGTAGGCGAGTCTCCAATTACTATTGCCCCAAGTGAGTCACTTGGGGCGTTATCTTTAGTTGGAAGGGCTTCAGGGTCGGTCCCTTCAGACCTACCCACCGTTTGTTCATTTCGATGGGGGCCATCCTCAATCTCCGATGACTCGGGGACTTTGTCTGAGTCCTTCTCCAAGACCCCTTCAGTTCGAGGCGGGATCTCATTAGCCACCACTGATTCAGCGTCCTTTGGGGCCTCGATGGTCTTCTTCACTTAGGTCACCGGTTCTGAGCCATCTTCTTCATCTTCCTCCCTTAGCCGATGAAGTACATCCGTCGACAAGGAAACAGTGTATGTCTTCGTCTTACGAGCTGGATTTTTCCTTGGCTTTGGATCCTCGGAGGTTGAGGGTCTTTTCCTTTTTTTGTCCTTCCCCGATTTTGGTATCGGGGTCGAAGACTCCTCCTCACTAGATGGGGGCCTCATAACCGCATCTTTTCACAGACCTATACATGAGAAAATTGAATGAGTAGAAGAAGGGCATCTCAATCAAATCATCGAATACATAAAGAGGGGGCTTACCATGATTCTTGGCCTCCTATCGGCCCTTTGCCAGATCACGCCATGTGCGCTCAGCGTACGTAGAAGTCAAGGCCAGGTTCCGAACCCAGCTCTCAAGGCCAGGAACCGCATCGGGCATCCAAGCAACCGCTACATCATGAAAAAAGACGTTAATGAGAAGAAGCGAAATAATGAAATAATACATGGAAGCTAACAGTAAGATAATACTTATGATTCATGTTCCACTTCTCAGGAAACAACATCTTCTCTGGCGGGATTAGGTCAGAAGTCCTCACTCGAATGAATCGGCCCATCCAGCCTCGATTTGTGTCCTCATCAATGCTTAAGAACAACACCTTGGTAGCTCGACGTTGGAGTTTTATAAGCCCACCTCGATAGAGACGGGGGCTGTACAATCTGATGAGGTGGTCGAGGGTGAAAGACATCCCCTCGACTTTGCTCGAGAAGAATCGGAGCAGAATGACAATTCTCCAAAAGGAGGGATGGATTTGGCCCAAGGTTATTTGATATTTGCAGCAAAAATTGACAATGACAAGATCGAGGGGGACCAGCGTGAAAGGGTAAGTGTAAACACTTAGAAAACCTTCCACATGGGTGGTGATATCTTCTTCAGGGGTTGGAATCACCACCTTTTTGCCCTCCCAGTTGCAGCCTTTCTTTACCTGCTTAAGGTGGCTTTCAGTATCGATCATATGTACCTTGACATTGGCTCGCATCGGCCAGGGACCGAAGAAGTTTTCTCGATCTTAAAGTCGGAAGTAAGGACGCACCCTCCGGGAACACACTCCTCAAGGCGCGGCTCTACTGGTGTTTTTTTACTGGCCGGTCGTGATGAAGAAGCATTTTCCTTTTGGGGAATTGTTTTGGATGTTTTTTCCATTCTTGTTTGAGTTTAAAGAAGAAAGAAGACGATAGAATTTGGTGTTTAAGAAGAAGTTAACAACAAAACCAGAAAATCTTACAGAAGGGAAGAACTTCGGAGATGTAAAAGCTTTGGAGATTAGAGGAATCAATAAGAAGAGGGCCTATTTATGGGATTCATGGTGACGGTTCAAAGGCACTAGTGGCCGACCACCAGCTGACACTCGCTAATGACTTGGGGAATTGTACCGACGAGACGTTTCGGTCACTTTTGTCGCTTACATCACGAGGATGACGTCATGACAGGTCGAGGTAAAAAGTCGAAGGCTCAATTCGTTTCTTGTCATTACACTCCAAAAAACAAGGGGCTCATCTGTATACAGTTAAAATCGGGTCCACCCAATTTTACTATTTGACCGAGACCAGGAGGTTGCATTGAAGGACGGCCTAGTAACGGAACAGACTAAATCACGAGGATAAGGTGCCAAGTTCGGAAATGAGGTATCTCTCAAGATCGAGGCTAGTAGCGATCGAAGCCAAATGAGACAGACATCGAGCAAAGATCGAAGATAGCACAATAATAGAAGGGCGAGATATCCGTGACTGATCGATGATCGTGGCGCAAATCTCGGAACGGATCAAATCAGAAACGGTTTATTAGCTAATTATGGGATTTCTTTCTGCAATTAGAGTTATACCATAAGTAAAATTTCTCTACTATATAAGGGGGATTCTAATCATTTGTAACACACATTGTTCATAGACATCAAAGCAATATAATTCTCTTTCTCGTTTATGTTCTTGCTCACCATCTTATTATATTTTTAAACTATTCTAGCACCAATCAGTTCGATGGTACTCAAACTCGAGGGCTGAGTTCTGTTCAAACACTAGCTTGCTTTACTTTATTGTTGATTACTATTGTTGTTCTTCCTATTTATCAATTGGTGTTAAGTGAAATCACATTATAAGTTTAATTGTTATCCAATTTTAAGGGTACAGTGTGGAATCTCAAGCTCCTCTTCAGTTCCGCCAACATGAAGATCAACACAGACGCTTCAGGCCCTCATACTCAAATCCCATTCATCGTCGCCAGAACAGCAGAACTTTGATTTAATCTTTATTATTACTTTGGGTCATTTCTAAGTTGAGTTGGTCTAGTCTCAGACTCTCAGCTGGTATAAATACATTAGGTTGAGACCACCTCGTTTCCCATCTCATCTATTCGAATATATGGAGATTGTTTTCGAATACCACCATCCTGCCTCTGATGATAGCGTCATAATTTGGAAATTACAAGGGATTAAGAAATACTAATATTTCTTTTTGTTGTTTACCCCCATTAATATCCCTTCAATTTCATATTCGCACTCATGACCGATATTGGTATAGACCATTTCATGACCGTGCACAATTCCAATATCAACAAACTCATGTAAAATCAATTCTTCTCAAACTTGACCCTTCTGTGTACATGTCATATGACAACTTTTATAGGCTCATGCTAGGAAATCTTTGAGAATTGGGGTGAAAAGTTTGAAATCCATTAAAAAGAGGGATGTAGGGGGTATGTTTTATGGTCAATTAATTTAGGATGTTATTTGTACATTATGTCCTTTTACAATTTATAATTTAAAAAAATTAACCTTTTTAAATATCTTACGTGTAAAAGTAAATCTCTCATATATAAAAATAGATGGTGTCATAAAACTAAAAATAAATTTGTGAGTAACCACAACACCAACTAAATGTCTAACGAAATTGAAGGCTAAATGTGCTAAGTCGATTAATGCGAGGACTAAAACTAGAATAAGAACAAAAATTGCTATATTCCCTTCTGTCTATTAACAAAACGATAACTATTACCTGTTGATATACTTTAGGTCTTCCTTCTCTGCTTTTATACAGTACTTAGCATTTTCTTGGTTCTACAATCTTTAAATACACTTGATCGAGTTCTGAAACTAGAAAAAGTTAAAATTTAAAAGATATATAAAATTTGGAAGATCAAAGGATCATTTAGACTGTCCCAAAAAATCTAAATTAAGTTCGTCCTGTAATGAAATAGTAGACGTGAAAATGTCTTTGACTGAGAAATGAATATTAAGTAGAGTACTAATGTATTATTATTTATAAAGGAAAAAGATATATAAATTATGGCAGTACTTAATTAAATTAACTGAATCGTTTCTTTCTATTGGATCCGACTACGTTTTAAAACAATCAAAAAGTTAATTAAAAATATTGTATCGATGCCAGAGAGACCAAAATAATTGAAACGGTTTTCAAAAACCCAATATTGATTATGCATAAGAAATGTTCAGGTTATAGATTTATTTTATATATTAGAAAATTTCAAAAATTTGGAGTAACAGATATGGTATATTGTACAAGTGCAACATTTTATAATCATAAATTTAAAGACTCAATACATAATTAAAAATATTCATAAACGTTTAAAACACCGGGGATAAGGCTTGGGCCAGGGAGAAGAGTAATAAAGCTTGAACTAGAATTGGCAGGGGCCGCGCGAACGCAGGCCCCCTCTGCCACAAATTATGACGTAGGCTCGACCACTTGGGCCGACCTTAGACTGGCACCCCTTCAGAGTGCAATGAAAGTCACCAGCCTAGGTAATGGGCCTTCTTGATCGCCCATTGACCCCGTCCAGGTAAGTATGTTTCTTCTTCCTCCTTGACCCTTTTTTATACCCATTTAGTTTTTCATCTATCTCCTTCAGCTGGCGATGTGGGACAAAATTGGTCATCCCACTGATTTACTGTAAATATTTTAGAGACTGCTCTCATTGCCACATACTTATGATTTATTTGGCGAGCAACTAAAATAAACAAGAATTGACTCTAAATAATACTCCCTACACTTGAACAGTTTCATTGCTAAATTTGTTATATGGGATAGTAGTAGTTGTAGTTATTTTTAGGAGCGTTATTGCTTTCGAAAAAAATACTTATTACTTGTTAAGTGAGAATTTAAATGTTATAGTTTTTCTTTTTGTTCTTTTTTGCTGCAAAGGGTCCAAGAAAGCGATAACAACAACAACAAACCCTATATTTAAGATAGACGAAATTGTATTGACGAGATACAACAAACAATATTAAACTACATGGTGAAAATTAAACAATTCATAAATCAAAAAAGATGGTTTACAAAGGAGATTTGTTTAGTGGACTTCACTTTTTAAATTTAAAAAAAAAGAAACAAATTTAACAAGTATTTACTGGTTAGTATAACGTGGTCATTATATATATTGGAATTTCAAAAAGAACAAAACTTCTGTTAGAACCTTTTTAAAACTAAAAACAATGAATTAATGGAGCCAGGTTTAGAAGTTTGATGTCATATGCGCTAGACCTATGTGCTATAATCTATTACCTTTCTTCAAATCATGAATGCTTCTCGTTGATTTAGAAGATCAACAAAGAATACATAAAAAAGTTTATTAGTGCATTGCGATGTTTATGACTGGTTACCTATTTATTAATCATATCGTTGGTGCTACCAGGAAATTTCCACTATCCGGATATATATTTTGGACATGTCGTGATTCGAGCAGAGACAGAGCTAGGATTTAAACCTTATGAGTTTAAGATTATAATTTTTTTAAGTTATTAGGCTCTAAATTAATACTAATTTATACATATTCATTGGATTTCTTACTACAAATACAGAATTTAAACAAAAGTTATTGGATTCGACCGAATCCGCAAACTATATTGATGATGGTTGGTGTCCTCTACCCGCCTCTTAAGTGTTATTTGCAAAATAAAATACACTATTAACATTAAATCTCGACATACTAGAGATGCTCAAACACTCGAGGTATATTGTTATTGTGCTTAATGATAACTAAACCTAAATGAGTATAAAGGGAAAAGAAACAAATAAAACATACCAGTTGTTATAAATATAATTATATTTAAGGTGAATGTCTATATTTTAGAGATCTTAGGGATTTTATTTGGTGGTTAAGTCATTCTTTCCCTATAAATAGAGGGGTCTTACCCCGTTGTAAATCATCCCAAAATTCAATAAAAATTCTTCTCTCTCTTTCTTTGCAATATTGTTCTTCTTCTTTTATTGTTTCATAACACGTTATCAGCACGAGACCTAACCAATTAAGAGAAGTTTTGGGATTGAGCATAATGATTGTCAATTGTTCCATGAACTTTCTTCATGATTAAATTATGGATTTAAGGTAAGTATTTTACTTTATTTTTCTGTTTTAAATTCTTGAAATTCTATTTTTTGATTTTAAATGCAAGCAAAGACAATAAACTTTGATTATAACTCTTATAGAGTTTGCAATAAATTATAACCACCCGAAGTGGTAAAATTTCTATGTCTTGCCATGATCAAATTCATGTATGATTGTGGGCAAAGAAGTGGAAACCCGTCCCATTGAATTTGCTTCATTCTCATTCCCCTTAAGAGAATGTGATAGCAATATGTGATAAGTCTGAAAGGACAAATTTTTTAATGTGAAGATATCAATGGATGTGGACATGACAGTAGACCAAATTATAATCGTCATCATTGTGATAATGAGAATTATAAAGATTCTCAAAATAATCCTCACTCTTTGAAATTAATATTTGTCATCGATTTGACCTGAGATTTTGTAAAGCACATATAGATGATTATGGTCCATTCATGATGTGAGTGTGACAACATCTTATTTATGAATACATATTCATTCTTGGAAGAATATGAACGTGTTAGTGGTAGCAATATACCACACTCACCTCTAGAAAGAGGTTTGAGATGATATAATAACATAATGTCATTATTATGGCATGAATGGTCATTGATCACGTAGCTACGAATATGCCAAATTTTTTGGCGATGTGATTATTAAAAGACAACGGTAATGCAAGAAATAGATCTTGCATATAATTTTGACCATAACCATAATAATATAACTTTCTCTTTAAAAGAGATATTCACCATATAGATGTTGATGAATATGTAGTAGTACAAAATTAATTGAGAACTCTGAAAAAGCCAATTATGCTATATTGGAGAAACACAGTTGATTACCAATAAGGTATTGTGTTGTAGTAAGTCTCAAAGAAACTTATTCAGTTTCCAAAGTATAGCGAAAACGGTTGAATATATTGAGACTGTAAATAAAGGTGATGGAATATATTTCACAACGGAAGCAAATACATCACCATATTCACGTGTAATCTAAACAATTAGCACATACAGAGATTACTAGAATTACCTCTTGAAGTGTGAACACAACAATTCTATATCATTCTCCAGTTCCAGAGTTGCAACGCCTCAGCAGTCTTCCACAGTCTTTTACTTTGTTACCCAAACAATATCCGAAAACAGAGAATTTTGGGTGGGCAAAATTTTAGCAGAACCCGTGGGGTTTTGTGTACTAAAAACGTCCAGCTATATGATGTATATATAGCTGCATTTTTTAGGTCAAAAAACCTTTTCCAAAACCTGTTAGGTTTTCTTCTTCCACTAAGGAAAGATTTTCTTTATTTCCTATTATTTAGGCACATTAGGGACCACAGAATTTAATTAACAAGGCTTCCTATTATGATATTAATTTCGAAAATATGAAATTAATTTCCACCATAATAAATTACGAATTATTCCACTAAAAATTCGTAATTGCACTCCTTAGTTCAATTTTGAAATTCTTCCATAAAACCTTATTTAACTCCCCAAGTTAAGATTCAGATACTAATCAATCAAATTAAATTACTGACTATTTAATTTATTGATCACTTCCTTTAGACTTACACTTAACTTATTTCATGCGTCGGATACAAAATACACCGGCCGGGTTTACACATGAAAACTTATAAGCTTTCATAAAGGAGTATCATCAATCTCAAAACCGAGACATGGATTCTCTCAACTAATTATTACTTCGCCAATGTATATCATTATTATCCAATTTACCAGGCTTATTGACTCACGAAAGAATCTCGCCTTTTAATAAATCAAAATAACAAGTGACATACACAGCTAATAATAATTATATCAAGATTAAGAGTATAAATATATTAAATGGACTAGAGAAATTATTTTATAAAGTCAGTATAAAATGCTTATCTATACTTGATCCGTTCAATACATATAAAATGTACTAGCACAAGAAGATGGAATTAGACCATTCCCATCAAGATAAATTACATTTAATCTTGTGCTACAACCATTCCGATGGTTTGTCCAATTCCATCATTAGAGTGTGAACATTAAATTTATGACTTACAAGAACCGATGATTTAATCTTCCGTGTATAAGCTAGACTTTATACACTAAATCATCTACTATGTAAGCAATGGACACACAAACCAATACATGATCTATTTAAAATAAAACTTTATTGAATTTAAATAAGTAAATAAATAATTGTTCCATAAAGAATACTATAACAATACACATGACTTATAGTATATCCTAACAATCTCCCACTTAGACTCATAACCATGCGTCTACAATTTTGACACCCATTCCTTCTACGTGTTTATCGAAAGTCTTATGTGGTAAGCTCTTAGTAAACGGATCCGCCAAGTTGTCCTCTGACGCAATCTTGGTGACCACTACATCCCCTCTCTACATTATATCACGAATTAAATGATATTTACGCTCAATGTGCTTTGCCCTTTTATGGCTTCGTGGCTCCTTCGAATTTGCAACCGCACCACTATTATCACAATAAAGTGTAATTGGTGATTAAATCTAGGGAACCACACCCAACTCTCTCAGGAAGTTTCCGAGCCAAACCGCCTCTTCGGCTGCCTCAGAGGCTGCCACATATTCGGTTTCCATGGTGGAATCAGCAACACAAGTTTTCTTGATACTCTTCCAACTTATGGCTCCACCTCCAAGAGTAAACACATTACCTGAGGTAGACTTTCTAGAATCTCTGTCTGATTGGAAATCCGAATTAGTATACCCAATGGGCACAAGGTCATCCGAATGGTAGATTAACATGTAATCCCTAGTCCTTTTCATGTACTTGATTATATGCTTAACCGCCGTCCAATGCTCTTTCACAGTATTAGACTGAAATCTGCTAACAACGCCAACGACAAAGCATATCAGGCCTAGTGCATAACATAACATACATGAGACTCCCCACAGCTGATGCATAAGGGACCACCTTCATCTTTTCTATCTCTTCATCAGTCTTAGGAGACTGATCTTTAGGTAAAGAAATTCCATGTCTGAAAGGAAGAAATCCTTTCTTGGAATCATGCATGCTAAACCTGGAGAGTATTGTATCAATAAAAAGAGCCTGGGATAAGCCTAATATCCTTTTCTTGCGATCTCGCAAGAGCTTGATCTCAAGGATATGAGCCGCTTCTCCCAAATCTTTCATGTCAAAGTGTGTGGAAAACCACTGTTTAACTGAATTCAACATGCCCACATTATTTCCTATGAGCAATATGTCATCTACATATAATATCAAAAACGCTACTTTGTCCCCAGCCCACATTTTGTAAACCCAATACTCGTTGAGACACTTATCAAAACCAAATATTTTAATCGCCTTGTCAAAACAAGTGTTCCATGCCCTAGATGCCTGTTTCAGTCCATAAATGGACCTTTTAAGTTTACACAACATGTGTTCCTTACCACTTTCCACGAAACCGTCTGGTTGCATCATATAGATGCACTCATCAAGACTTTCATTAAAAAATGTTGTCTTGACATCCATTTTCCAAATCTCATAATCATAATGAGAAGCAATGGATAAGAGAATCATTATAGACTTAAGCATGGCTACCAGCGAGAAGGTTTCCTCATAATTGATCCCTTCTTTCTGGTGAACCCTTTCGCTACAAGCCTTGATTTAAAAGTTTTGCACTTTTCCGTCTACACCTCTCTTTTTCTTATAGATCCACTTGAATCCAATGGGTTTAAACCCATCAGGTGGTTCTACAAGATCCCAGACTTGATTAGAGTACATAGACCCCATCTCTGATTTCATAGCAACAACCCAGGTATCGACATCTTTATCATGTAGTGCTTGGTCGTAATTGATAAGTTCGGAAGTATGCTCCTCAGGGATCCTATCATATGATTCTCCCAAGAGCGTATAATGAACTGGCTGTCTTATCACTCCCCCACTATGACTACGCACTACATCACTTGCAACTACACCATTTTGATTATGTGGTTGAACCACAATCTCATCAGGAACTTGAGTCTCCATGATATCCACGGGGATATCAACGACTTCTTCATGTTGTGCAGTTTGCTCAACATAATTCCCACTACTTTGTTATAGTATGACTTCGGGCACTTGTTCTTGCGGGACATTAAGTCTATTGACATTTCTCCCACTACTAAAATGCAATGGTATGTCAAAATCGACTTCAGGGGTTTGCATTTTGTCGTTTTGTTTATCAGTGTGATGACCCAAAAGGTCATACCGTGTATTTCTAACTAAACATGTGTTCCGAGGTCATGAGAACCTCCTTTTATCTCACCTCGATGTGTGTGCGTATCCTTGGCGTGTAGCCAAGAAGCCGTTATGTGAAAAACTGATAAAAATGATGATTTTATATTAATTATTTGAATAAAGTTGACTTTGGTCAATATTTTGGTAAACAGGTCCGGACCCGTAATTTGACGGGGTCGGAGGGTCCATAGGAAAATATGGGACTTAGGCGTATGCCCGGAATCGAATTCCGAGGTCCCAAGACCAAGAAATGAATTTTTAAAGAAAATTGTTTTCTGGAAAATATAAAGGTTTTTGAAAATGAAATTCTATGTGAAACCTGCGGTATCAGGCCCGTATTATGGTTACAGAGCCCGTTACATGTTCGGTATGACTTATATGTGTTATTTATGAAGTTTGGTAATAAACGGACTTCGTTTGACGTGATTCGGACCTTAAATGCAAAATTTGGAAGTTTTGAAAATTTTGATGGATTTTGAGGTTTAATTCGTTGTTTTTGATGTTATTTTGGTGGTTTAATTACACGAATAAGTCCCTAGGATGTTTTTGAAGTTGTGTGCATATTTGGTTTTGATCCTTGAGGGATCGGGTGAGTTTCAGGTAGGTGTCGGGGTGTTAAGACTTAGGAATTTTTTGGTGTTTAATGTTGTCATCTGGTGTCTGGTATTTTATGCTATGTGAACGCATAGGATGGGCCGCGAACGCATAGCACAAGGTTGGGGCTGGCAGAGTTAAGCTTGTATGATCGCACCCTTTAGGACACGATCGCGAAGTGGGGGTCATGGGCATTTATGCGAACACGGAGGGTAAGTCGCGAACGCATGGCCTTAGCGGGGGCCTTGGGGTTGGGTGTAATTTACCCTGTGTGAACGCGGCCCCACAACCACAAACGCATAGGTCTGAGTAGCTAACCCTTCGCGAATGCAGCCAGGGGCCCACGAACACGGAGAGTAAAATCGCCCAGTGATTTAAATTGTCCAAAACAGAATCAATAAGGGAATTTGTCCATTTTTCATAAACCTCTTCTTCTCCAAACCTCTTAGGCGATTTTTGAAGAGCTTCTTCACAACCCCTTAGGTAAGTAATTCTAACCTTGTTTTCTTCCATTTTTATTAACACACATTAGATTCTAAACCTAAAAACATGGAATTTAAGGTAGAAAATTGGGTATTTGGGTAGAGTCATGGCTTTTTTATTATTTGGAAATTTGACCTCGTTTTGGGGTCGGATTTCTAAACAAATTATATATTCGGGCTCGTGGCTGAATGGGTGATCGGGTTTTGGTCTGAACCTCGTGTTTTGACCAAGCGGGCCCGTGGTCGATTTTTAGATTTTTGGGATGAATGTTGGGAAATCTATAATTAAGCATTGGAAATGAATTGTTTAGCATGTATTGATGTTACTGAGTCGATTATGTCTAAATACAATTGATTTGGAGACGGGTTCGAGAGGAAAATGGTGCTAGAGGCTTGATTTGGATCATTGGAGTCGAGGTAAGTGTTTGGCCTAACCTTGGCTTGAGGGAATAGGTATCGAGTCTTAATTGCTAAGTGTTTATTTCATGTTCAATGTATAGGTGAGGTGAAAAGTACCTATATGTTGTTGTCTAGCATGATTGTGAGTCGAATATTATGAAATCTTTGATTTTCATTGATAATTATCGTGTTATGGATTAAATTTCAACTTGTGGATAATCATTTGGTGGAAATTCTTGGTTATGATTACTGTGGAGTAGTTGATCGGTCGAGGAATATTTTGTGGAACTATAAACCTGTGTAGGATTGGTTAAAGTTATGTCCCTTGCCGGGACGATAGTATTCTTGTTGAGTATTTATGTGTATTTAAGGTTTCTTATTGTTGATTTTCCTGTCAATTGTTGCTTTTATGTTTATTTATGCATGAGGGGACATTTCGTGCCGTGTTATTGATATTTTATTGCACGGGGGGACATTCTGTGTCGTGTTATTGATATTTTATTGCACGAGGGGACATTCTGTGCCGTGTTGTTGATATTTATGCACGAGGGGACATTATGTGCCGTGTTGTTGATATTTATGCATGAGGGGACATTTTGTGCCGTGTTGTTGATTATTTATGCACGAGGGGACATTCTGTGCCGTGTTGTTATTTATTTATGCACGAGGGGACATTCCATACCGTGACGTTGTTTAATTATGCATGAGGGGACATTCAGTGTCGTGTTATTGATATTTATGGATGAGGGGACATTCCGTGCCGTGTGTTATGACATTTTAGCACAAGGGGACATGCCGTGCCATTTTTGTTTACCTGTTCTGTTCGGTGTTGTTATTTTTTTGTCCTTAAATTGATATTTTGATTGTCGCTCCGTTCTATATTTTCGTTAACTGTTACCCCTTCTTCCCCAACATGTTTTCCCCATTTTTGTGCTTAACTGTTTATTTTCCTGTCGATATTTATTTATTGTATTATTAAACTGCACATGTATCATTAATTGTCGTGTCCTAGCCCCGTCACTACTTCGTCAAGGTTAGGCTCGGCACTTACTCAGTACATGGGGTCGGTTGTACTGATGTTACACATGCACTTCTTTATGTTGTGCATATTACGGTACCGGACCTAGTGGGAACTGATTGAGGAGGCTTCCTTCAGTCCACAAGCGACTCTGAGGTAGTCTTGCAGGCGTCCGCAGGCCTTGGCGTCACCTTCTATATCGTTCCTTTCTTTTGTCTTTACTTTGTAATTTCGAGACAATTGCACTTGTTTATTCAGAACTTTATTTTTATTATTCTTAGACTGTCCGTGAAATTGTGATACCAGTTCTGGGGGGTTTATTAAGGATTTTGTAATATTAAATACTTAAGTTGTTGTATTTCGTAGCTTCCGTACTCTTATTCATATTTGTTCTCGTTTATCGCTTTTCTTTTAAATGCCTAATAATAAGGAAACAAGTATATTAACTGGAACGTTGGCTTGTCTAGCGGGTTTAACGTTAAACACCATCACGGTCCCGGCGGTGGGATTTCGGGTCCTGACAAGTTAGTATTAGATCACTAGGTTGATTAGGTCTCACAATTCACGGACAAACTTGGTAGAGTCTGAGGGATCGGTACGGAGACGTCCGTACTTATCCCCAGAGGCTGCAAAGTTAAGAATAACTTCACATCTTTTCTTCTCTGTCGTGCGATTTGATAAATAAATTCTAACTGAGTTTCTGTTCTATTCTCTCGCAGATGGCGAGAACGCGTGCTTCCTCATCTACCGATCAGCAACCCGATCCTTCTGTTGCAGCTCCGGCGAGGGGTCGAGGCAGGGGCAGGGCTCAGCCCAGAGCAGCAACCCTAGTAGAGGACCCACAGGTAGATTTTGCAGGTGTGAGGTTCCTGCTCAGACGGTTTCGGTCGGACCAGCACAGGTCCCAGAGGGGTTCATTGCCACCCCGGTACTTCAGGACGCTTTGGTCCGTTTAATGGGCCTTATGGATAGCGTGGCTCAAGCCGGTCTACGTCCTACTACACCAGTCGTCTCTCAGGTTGGGGGAGGAGCCCAGACTCCTGCTACCCGCACACCAGAGCAGTTAGCTTCTTAGTTCCAGACTCCAGCACCCCAGACAGCTGGAGCAGCTGAGCCAGGTATTGTGACATAGGCAGTTGAGGGAGAAGCTATGTCTGCCGATGCTTTGTGGAGATTGGATCGTTTCACCAAGTTATTTTCTATTACTTTTACTGGTGCACCATAAGAGGATCCCCAGGATTACTTGGACAGTTGCTATGAGGTTCTTCGGAACATGGGGATCGTAGAGACCAATGAGGTTGATTTTACTACATTCCGCCTTTCTGGTACCGCCAAGAATTGGTGGAGGGATTATTGCTTGACCAGACCAGCTGGGTCTTCGCCTTTGTCTTGGGCTCAGTTCTCCGAGTTATTCTTGGGGAAGTTTCTTCCAGGTACTCAGAGGGAGGATATTCGAAGGCAGTTTGAGCGTCTCCGGCAGGGCTCTATGACAGTTACCCAGTATGAGAACCGGTTCATCACTTTGGCCCGACATGCTATCATGATACTCCCCACCGATCGAGAGAGGGTGAGGAGGTTTATTGAGGGGATAACTCAACCTATTAGACTCCAGATGGCCAGAGAGACTACTGATATTTCATTCCAGGAGGCAGCCAATGTAGCCAGGCATATTGAGATGGTCTTATCCCAGGGCAGTGGTCAGGGTTCTGACAAGAGACCTCATCATTTCGGTCGATTCGGTGGTGCCTCATCTGGAGGCAGAGATTCTTTTGGCAGAGATCATCCTCCTAGACCATTCCAGTCGGCACTTCAGGTATCTCACAATGCACCATCAGCTCCTATCAGTGCATCGCCGCTTCAGAGCTTCCAGGGTGGTTATTCTGGTCAACAGGGACAGTTTTAGGGCCGGCAGCCTTAGCAGCCGAGGTCTTGTTTCACTTGCGATGGTTTGGGGCACATTTCTAAGTTTTGCCCTCAAGGTTCTGGTGGTTCTCAGTATCAGGGGGCCTGTGTTATGATTCTCGCACCAGGTGCACCCCCGCCCCCTCAGCCAGCTAGGGGTGGAGGTCGAGGAGCCAGAGGTGGAGGACAGGTTATGAGAGGTCGAGGTCAGCCTGCAGTAGGTCGACCTAGAGATGTTCAGGTTGGAGGGGCTCCGCCTCGATGCTATGCTATTCCTGCCAGGCTTGAGGCTGAGGCCTCTGATGCAGTCATTACAGGTATGGTTTTAGTTTGCAGCAGAGATGTTTCGGTTTTATTTTATCCGGGGTCTACATTCTCCTATGTGTCTTCATATTTTGCTCATTATCTGCTCATGCCCCGTGATTCCCTAGGTACTCATGTATATGTATCTACACCGGTGGGTGTCCATTGTGGTTGATCGAGTCTACCGTTCTTGTATAGTGGTTATTGGCAGTCTTGAGACTCGTGTAGATCTTTTGCTTCTTGATATGGTTGACTTCGATGTTATATTGGGGACGGATTGGTTATCTCCCTATCATGCTATTCTAGACTGTCATGCCAAGACCGTGACCTTGGCCTTACCGGGAGTACCCTGATTGGAGTGGAGGGGGACTCCTAGTCATTCTTCCGGTAGAGTTATTTCATATATGAAAGCTCGATGCATGGTTGAGAAGGGTTGTTTGGCATATTTGTCTTATGTCCGTGATTCCAGTGCCGAGGTTCCTTCTATGGAGTCTGTGCCTGTGGTTCGTGAGTTTCCAGAGGTATTCCGTGCTGACCTGCTGGGTATGCCACCCGACAGGGATATTGACTTTTGCATTAAGTTGGCTCCGGGCACTCAGCCCATTTCTAGTCCGCCGTATCGTATGGCCCCGCCAGAGCTAAAGGAGTTGAAGGAGCAGTTGCAGGATTTGCTAGATAAAGGCTTCATTAGGCCTAGTGTTTCTTCTTGGGGTGCCCTAGTGTTGTTTGTTAAGAAGAAAGATGGCTCGATGAGGATGTGTATTGACTACTGGCAATTGAACAACGTTACTATCAAGAATAAGTATCCCTTGCCGAGGATTGATGAGTTTTTCGACCAGCTTCAGGGTGCTACAGTGTTCTCCAAGATTGACTTGAGATATGGCTACCATCAGTTGAGGATTAGAGCATCCGATGTCCCTAAAACAGCTTTCCGCACTCGGTACGAGCATTATGAGTTCTTGGTGATATCATTTGGGTTGACAAATGCCCCAGCTGCTTTTATGAAATTGATAAATCGAGTGTTCATGCCCTATTCAGATTTGTTTGTTATTGTTTTCATTGATGATATATTGATATACTCTCGCAGCCCAGAGGAGCACGAGCAGCACCTTCGAGTCGTCCTCCAAACTTTGAAGGACAATCATTTGTATGCCAAATTTTTGAAGTGTGAGTTCTGGTTGAGTTCAGTTGCATTTTTTGGGTAATGTGGTGTCGGCAGAGGGTATTCAGGTGGATCCCAAGAAGATTTCAGCAGTCAAAGATTGGCCTTGACCCACCTCAGCTATAGAGATTCGGAGTTTCTTGGTCTTAGCAGGTTATTATCGTCGGTTTGTGGAGGGCTTTTCATCTATTGCAGCCCCGATGACTAGGTTGACTCAGAAGGGTGCCCAGTTCAGGTAGTCAGACGAGTGTGAGGCGAGCTTTCAGAAGCTCAAGACGGCCTTGACCACGACACCGGTGTTAGTTTTGCCCACAGGTTCAAGACCATAGACCGTGTATTGTGATGCTTCACGGGTTGGACTTGGTGCAGTGTTGATGCGGGATGGCAAGGTTATAGCATATGATTCTCGTTAGTTAAATATCCATGAGAAGAAATATAAAGTTCATGATTTAGAGTTAGCCGCCATTGTGCATGCGCTGAACATTTGGAGGCATTATATGTATGGTGTGTCCTGTGAGGTGTTCACGGATCACAAGAGTTTGCAGTATCTGTTCAAGTAGAAAGAGTTGAATATGAGGCAAAGGAGATGGTTAGAGTTGTTGAAGGATTATGACATTACCATTCTATATCATCCGGGAAAGGCCAATGTGGTGGCCGATGCTTTGAGCCGGAAGTCATCCAGCATGGGTGGTCTTGCCTATATATCGGTCGGGGAGCGACCACTTTCTTTAGACGTTCAGGTCTTGGCCAATCGATTCATGAGATTGGATGTTTCAAAGGCTGGAAGTGTTTTGGCTTATACTACGGCCCGTTCTTCATTGTTTTGATCGTATTCGAGACCGGCAATATGATGATCAGCATTTATGTGTTCTTAGAGATACGATCTGGCACAGAGGTGCCAAGCAGGTTACAGTTGATGATGATGGAGTCTTGAGGATACAGGGCCGTATTTGTGTGCCTGATGTTGATGGTATTCGTTAGTTGATATTGTAGGAGGACCATAGTTCCCGGTATCCCATTCATCCGGGCGCCGCAAAGATGTACCAGGATTTGCGGCAGCATTATTGGTGGCAGAGGATGAAGAAGGACATCGTGGCATATGTAGCTCGGTGCTTGAACTGTCAGCAGGTTAAGTGCGAGCACCAGAGATCCGGTAGAAGTGGGAGCGTGTTACCATGGATTTTTGTAGTTGGGCTCCCACGGACTCAGAAGATATTTGATGCGGTGTGGGTCATTGTGGATAGGTTGACCAAGTCAGCATACTTCATTCCGGTATCAGTTTCGTATTCTTCGGAGAAGTTGGCAAAGATCTACATCAGGGAGATTGTTCGCCTGCATGGTGTGCCCGTGTCCATTATTTCTGACAGAGGTACTCAGTTCACCTCCTATTTCTGGAGAGTATTTCAGCGTGTGTTGGCACACGGGTGGAGTTGAGCACAACATTTCATCTTCAGATGGACGGACAGTCCGAGCGTACTATTCAGATTTTGGAGGATATGTTACGGACATGTGTCATTGACTTTGGAGGTTCATGGGACCAGTTTTTGCCTTTAGCTGAGTTTGCCTACAACAACAACTACCAGGCGAACATTCAGATGGCTCCTTATGAGGCGTTGTATGGTAGGCGGTGTCGGTTGCTAGTTGGGTGGTTCAAGCCAGGGGAGGCTAGATTGTTGGGTTTAGAGTTAGTCCATGATGCCTTGGATAAGGTGAAGATCATTCAGGATAGACTTCATACAACTCAGTCCAGGCAGAAGAGTTATGCAGACCGTAGAGTTCGTGACTTGGCATTTATGATAGGGGACCGGGTATTTCTTCAGGTGTCACCCATGAAGGGCGTGATGAGGTTCGGAAAGAAGGGCAAGTTGAGCCCCAGGTACATTGGTCCATTTGAGATTCTGCATAAGGTAGGAGAGGTGGCCTACAGACTTGATTTGCCACCGAGTTTATCAGTCGTGCATCCGGTGTTTCACGTATCTATGCTTCGGAGGTATATTGTCGATCCATCTCATGTACTTGACTTCAGCGGTGTCTAGTTGGACAAGGATTTGACTTATGAGGAGGAGTCGGTAGCCATATTAGCTCGGCAGGTTCGTAAGTTGAGATTGAAGAGTTATCCTTCGGTTCGTATTCAGTGGAGAGGTCAGCTTATAGAGGCAGCAACCCGGGAGTTCGAGTCCGATATGCGGAGACGATATACCCGTGTTTTCCCTAATTCAGGTATCTTTATATGTTCGTTCGAGGACGAACATTTATTTTAGAGGTGGAGATTGTGATGACCCAAAAGGTCATCCTGTGTATTTATAGCTAAACATGTGTTCCGAGGTCATGATAACCTTATTTTATCTCACATCGATGTGCGTGCGCAACCCGAGCGTGTAGTCGGAAAGTCGTTATGTGAAAAACTGATAAAAATGATGATTTTATATTAATTATTTGAATAAAGTTGACTTTGGTAAACATTTTTGGTAAACGGACCCAGACACGTGATTTGACGGTCCCGGAGGGTCCGTAGAAAAATATGGGACTTGAGCGTATGCCCGGAATCGAATTCCGAGGTCCTAAGTCCAAGAAATGAATTTTTAAAGAAAATTATTTTCTGAAAACTATAAAGGTTTTTGAAAATGAAATTCTATGTGAAACATGTGGTATCGGGCCCGTATTATGGTTCCGGAGCCCGGTAAAGGTTCGACATGACTTATATGTGTTATCTGCGGAGTTTGGTAATAAACAGATGTCGTTTGACGTGATTCGGACCTTAAATGCAAAATTTGGAAGTTTTGAGAATTTTCATGGATTTTGAGGTTAATTCGTTGGTTTTGATGTTATTTTGGTGGTTTAATTACACGAATAAGTCTGTTGGATATTTTTGAAGTTGTGTGCATATTTGGTTTTGAGCTTCGAGGGCTCGGGTGAGTTTCGGGTTGGTGTCGGGGTGTTAAGACTTAGGAAAATTCTGGTGTTTAATGATGTCATCTGGTGTCTGGTATTTTATGCTATGCGAACGCACATGATAGGTCGTGAACGCATAGCACAAGGTTGGGTCTGGGCAAAGTTAAGCTTGTGCGATAACACCCTTAGGACGCGATCGCGGAGTGGGGGTCATGGGCAACTATGCGAACGCGGAGGGTAAGTCGCAAACGCATGGCCTTAGCGGGGGGCCTGGGGGCTGGGTGTAATTTACCCTGTGAGAACGCGGCCCCACAACCGAGAACGCATAGGTCTGAGTAGCTAACCCTTCGCGAATGCGGACAGGGGCCCGTGAACGCGGGGAGTAAAATCGCCCAGTGATTTAAATTGTCCAAAAATAGAATCAATACGGGAATTTGGCCATTTTTCATAAACCTCTTCTTCTCGAAACCTCTTAGGCGATTTTTGAAGAGCTTCTTCACCATAACCACTTAGGTAAGTAATTCTAACCTTGTTTTCTTCCATTTTTATTAACACCCATTAGATTCTAGGCCTAAAAACATGGAATTTAAGGTAGAAAATTGGGTATTTGGGTAGAGTTAAGGCTTTTTGATTATTTGAGAATTTGAACTCGTTTTGGGGTCGGATTTTAAAATAAATTATATATTCGGCCTCGTGGGTGAATGGGTGATCGGGTTTTGGTCCGAACCTCGTGTTTTGACCAAGCGAGGGCGGGGTCGATTTTTTGGATTTTTGGGAAGAATATTGGGAAATCTATAATTAAGCATTGGAATGAATTCTTTAACATTTATTGATGTTATTGAGTCGATTATGTCTAGATACGATTGATTTGGAGATGGGTTCGAGAGGAAAAGTGGTGCCAGAGGCTTGATTTGGATCATTGGAGTTGAGGTAAGTGTTTGGCCTAACCTTAGCTTGAGGGAATAAGTATCGAGTCTTAATTGCTACGTGTTTATTTCATGTTCAATGTATAGGTGAGGTGACGAGTATCTATATGTTGTTAGCATGACCATGAGTCGAATATTATGAAATCTTTGATTTTCATTGATAATTACCGTGTTATGGATTAAATTTCAACTTGTGGATAATCATTTGGTGGAAATTCTTAGTTATGATTATTGTGGAGTAGTTTATCAGTCGGGGAATATTTTGTGGAACTATACACCTGTGTAGGATTGGTTAAAGTTTTGTCCCTTGTCGGGACGTTAGTATTCTTGTTGAGTATTTCTGTGTATTTAAGGTTTCTTATTGTTGATTTTCCTGCCAATTGTTGCTTTTATGTTTATTTATGCACGAGGGGACATTCCGTGTCGTGTTATTGATATTTTATTGCACGAGGGGACATTATGTGTCGTGTTATTGATATTTTATTGCACGAGGGAACATTTTGTGTCGTGTTGTTGATATTTATGAACGAGGGGACATTCTGTGTTGTGTTGATATTTATGCACGAAGGGACATTCAGTGTCGTGTTGTTGATTATTTATGCACGAGGGGACATTCTGTGCCATGTTGTTGTTTATTTATGCACGAGGGGACATTTCGTGTCGTGACGTTGTTTATTTATGCACGAGGGGACATTCCGTGCCGTGTTACTGATATTTATGCACGAGGGGACATCTTGTGTCGTGTGTTATGATATTTTAGCACGAGGGGACATGCCGTGCCGTTTCTGTTTACCTGTTCTGTGTTGTTATTTTTCTTTCCTTAAATTGATATTTTGACTGTCGCTCTGTTCTATATTTCTGTTAACTGTTACCCCTTCTTCCCAACATGTTTTTTCCATTTTTGTGCTTAACTGTTTATTTTCATGTCGATATTTATTTATTATATTATTAAACTGCACAAGTATCGTTAATTGTTGTGTCCTAGACTCGTCACGACTTCGCTGAGGTTAGGCTCGGCACTTACTCAGTACATGGGGTCAGTTGTACTGATGCTACACTTGCACTACTTTATGTTGTGCATATTACGGTACCGGATCCAGTGGGAATTGATTGAGGAGGCTTCCTTCAGTCTACAGGAGACTTTGAGGTAGTCATGCAGGCGTCCGCAGGCCTTGGCGTCTCCTTCTATCTCGTTCCTTTCTTCTATCTTTACTTTGTATTTTCGAGACAGTTATACTTGTTTATTCAGACCTTTATTTTTAGTATTATTAGACGGTCCGTGAAATTGTGATACCAGTTTTTGGGGTTTTATCAAGGATTTTGTAATATTAAGTATTTAAGTAGTTGTATTTCACAGCTTCCGTACTCTTATTCATATTTGTTCTCGTTTATCGTTTTTCTTTTAAATTCCTAATAATAAGGAAATAAGTATATTAACTGGAACATTGGCTTGTCTATCGGGTTCAACGTTAGACGCAATCACGGTCCCGACGGTGGGATTTCGGGTCGTGACAATCAGATGACTGAGTTTCCATTCCTTTGCTGAGTTCTTGTAAAACGATTTTACTTCTAGGAACGTGATTCATCAAATAGTCCTCTTTAAAAAACTTGGCATTTGTGCTAACAATCACCTTCTTTTCTTGAGGACAATAGAATAAAGCACCTTTCGTCCCTTTTGGATAGCCTACAAACACGCATACATCCGTTCTTGCCTCCAATTTATCCGTTTTCCCTTTTAGCACATGTGTCGGACAACCCCAAACTCGAAATGCCGCAGACTAAGCTTGCACCCAGTCCATAATTCCCTAGGGGTCAAAGGTACTGACTTTGAAGGAACTAAATTCAGAACGTAATTTGTTGTTTCTAAGGCATGTCCCCAAAAGGACGCTGGCAAACTGGAATAACTCATCATTGATCTAACCATTTCCATAAGAGTCCTATTTCTCCTTTCAGCTACACCATTTTGTTGTGGTGTTCCAGGTGCAGACAATTGAGATGCAATCCCACATTCTGATAAATAACCAATGAATTTTGCGGAGAGGTACTCCCCACCACGATCAAATCGCAGTGTCTTGATATGCTTATTATGTCGTTTTTCAGTCTCAGCCTTAAATTCCTTGAACTTTTCAAAGCATTCAGACTTTCGACGCAACAAATAAACATAACCATATTTTGAGTAATTAGTTTTGAAAGTCACAAAATACTCAAAACCACCTCTTGCCTGGACGTTAATTGGACCACACAAATCAGAATGAATTAATTCTAATCTATCACTTGCTCGATTTCCTTTTGAGGGGAAATCTCGTTTTGTCATTTTTCCTTCTAAACAGGATTCGCATGTTGGTAGTGCCTCCACTTTCAATGAACTTAAAGGTCCATCCTTGACCAACCTGGAAATTGTGTTTAGATTTATATGACCCAAACGCAAGTTCCATAAATATGTTTCACTCAATTCAGGAGAACGTTTTCTCTTATTTGGTAAATCAACATAATTCAGTTCTTTAGTGTGTAACGGTTTAGGAATAGAGTCAACAACAAAAAGACTGTTAATCAATGTAGCCGTAGAGAGATAATGTTTATTATGAGTAATAACACATTTATCAATGTCATGACAATTAAAATCATAACCATCTCTCATAGCGCTAGAAACCGAAATTAATTTTCTTTTAACGGAAGGTACATATAGTGTGTCTTTTAAAGCTAAAACTCTACCGCTACCAAACGAAATACTAATATTTCCTAATGCTAAAGCTGGGGCTGCCGAACCATCTGCTTGATAAACATTGATTTCTCCTCTACTTAGCCATCGCGTTACCTGCAACCCCTGCAAATAAGTGCAGACATGATTAGTGGCTCCCGAATCTACACACCATGACATGGTAGAAACAACCGCTAAAAGAGTTTCAACAACAAGTAGATGTAAATCACCTGGTTTATTTTTCAGCTTGGCCAGATAAGTTGGACACTGCTTCTTATGATGCCCGGGCTGCTTGCAATGATAACACTTGCCCTTAGCCTTTTACACAACATCAGTTGCGTCAGCAACAGAGGGTTTTTGAGCCTTTTTCTTTTTCTGCCCGCCTCTCTGCTTAGAAGAAGAACCTGCCTCAAAATTCAACGCCACAGGAGGAGCTTGTGACTTGATAATAGTCTCTGCCGACTGCAACTCATTCAACAATTTCGCAAGTGACAAATCCATTTTGTTCATATTATAATTGAGGCGAAACTACTGAAAATTGTCAGGCAAAATTTGCAGGATCATTTCAACCTGCGTGTCCTTATCAATGTTGGCTCCAAGGACCTCCAGTTTATTCAGAAGACTCATCATCTTCAGAACATGGTCCCTGGCCGATGAACCTTCAACCATTTTGGTATTCATAAGAGCTGTCATGGCAGTTTGCTTAGCCGCACGATTCTGATCTCCAAACATTTCTTTGAGATTTTCCAGAATGTCATAAGCAGACTCCATCGACTGATGCTGATGTCGCAGAACATTCGACATGGATGTCAGAATGTAACACCGCGCCATCTCATCAGTCTTGATCCATTTCTGGTAAGCCTTTTGTTCATCATCTGTGGCATCATCTCCAGGTTTTTCTAGACACACCTCATCGAGCACAAATTTGTACTCTTCAACAATTAGGACAATATCCAAGTTTCGTTTCCAATCAACATAATTCGGACCCTCAAGTTTGTTTTGAGTAAGAATAGCAGTAAGGGGATTGAAAACAATCATTGTTAATCTGGGAGACAATTATTTAAATAGATCAAAGTTAGTTTGTATTATTTGAATATTAAAATTCAAAACACACTATATATATAATTTATGCACCTTGAACAACAAATTTCGATGGAAAAGAAGCTATTCCTGCAATATACATATATAATGACAGATTATTTGCTCCATAAATTTAAACATATCATACTCAGATGGAGAGTAAAATGTTAGTTTAAGTCAAATGAATATCAACATTCAACATATATTAGTCCCATTGAACCAACATGCATACTCAGATGGAGAGTAAGTACAAGTAATCAACAACTAGTATAAACCTAGTGATTATTCATAATGTATTTATCCGATATGGAAAAAGACCTATGTCAACATGTAAAAATATTATATCACTAGAGTTTAACCCTGGAGACCATAGGAATTGATCCCTACGACCACTGGAATTAAAACAACTCTAAAAAAAATTGAAAAGATTTCAGAATTTAAAAAAAAACGTCAAAAATACCGTCTAAATAACCCTGAAAGCCCAAAAAACGACTTACATCATGAGCAAATCTGATGAGTATTGCTCATTAGGCCGTTTCGCATGGACCTGTCAAGTTTCAGGTCAATCAGAGTCCGTTAACTAGTTGACCTCCGATTTTCTGCCCAATTCGGCCAAATAGTGGTTATACGTTTTTCATGGAAAATTCAATTTTCAGATCATTCTAACTAAATATCACCAATAATAAACATATATTTCAAGTTTTCAGAATAATCACAACAACCCATAACAGATAATCACGCCAAAAAAACAGTGCAGGTTTTCAGAAAAACAATTTTTGCATGTTATTCAAAAACTTGCATATTAAACATGATATTAATCCTTATGGTTCATCATAATCATTAATTAGACGTGAGTAGGCTCTGATACCAATTGATGGAATATATTTCACAGCGGAAGAAAATACATCATCATATTCACGTGTAATCTAAACAATTAGCACATATAGAGATTACTAGAATTACCTCTTGAAGCGTGAACACAACAATTCTATATCGTTCTCCAATTCCAGAGTTGCAACGCCTCAGCAGTCTTCCACAGTCTTCTACTGTGTTACCCAAATAATATACGGAAACAGAGAATTTTGGGTGGGCAAAATTTTAGCAGAAACCGTGGGTTTTTGTGTACTAAAAACATCCAGCTATATGATGTATATATAACTGCATTTTTAGGTCAAAAAACCTTTTCCAAAACCTGTTAGGTTTTCTTCTTCCACTAAGGAAAGGTTTTCTTTATTTCTTATTATTTAGGTACAGTAGAGACCACAAAATTTAATTAACAAAGCTTCCTATTATGATATTAATTTCCACCATAATAAATTACGAATTATTCCACTAAAAAATCGTAATTGTACTCCTTAGTTCAATTCGAAATTCTTCCATAAAACCTTATTTAACTCCCCATGTTAAGATTCAGATACTAATCAATCAACTTAAATTACTGACTATTTATTCCTTTAGACTTACACTTAACTTATTTCATGTGTCGGATACAAAATACACCGGCCATGTTTACACATCAAAAGATATAAGCTTTCATAAAGGAGTATCATCAATCTCAAAATTGAGACACGAATTCTCTCAACTAATTATTACTTCGCCAATGTATATCATTATTATCCAATTTACCAAACTTATTGACTCACGAAAGAATCTCGCCTTTTAATAAATCAAAATAACAAGTGACATACACAGCTAATAATAATTATATCAAGATTAAGAGTATAAGTACATTAAATGGACTAGAGAAATTATTTTATAAAGTCAGTATATAATACTTATCTCTACTTGATCTGTTCAATACATATAAAATGTACTAGCACAAGAAGTTGGAATTAGACCATTCCCATGATCAAGATAAATTACATTTAATTGTGCTATAGTCATTCCGATGGTTTGTCCAATTCCATCATTAGATTGTGAACGTTAACTTTATGACTTACAAGAACCGATGATTTAATCTTCCGTGTATAAGCTAGACTCTATACACTAAATCATCTACTATGTAAGCAATAGACACACAAACCAATACATGATCTATTTAAAATGAAACTTTATTGAATTTAAACAAGTAAATAAATAATTATTCCGTAAAGAATACTATAACAATACACATGGCTTATAGTATATCCTAACAAAAGGAAAGATTTAATATTTTTTATTACTACAACTTGTAACGGGTTTATATGTATGTGAAAAACTATCCGCTTTATTCTCTAGTTTGTACAACACAAACAAAAGAATGCCACAATAAAGTATAATTTTATTGATATAAAAACTCATATCATAATAAACTTGGAGTTTATTGATAATTTCACACGTCATGGTGTAAATATGAAGTTTATCAATATTGATAATTTATTCAGTTGGCATAATTGGTTTAGCCATATCAATTCAAGTATGATGTGCAAAAATAAAAGAGAATTCACATGGGCAAATATTAAAGAACTAGAAAGTTATTTACGAATTCTCGTATTTTGCTTGTTCTCGCGATTATTATACCAACTAAAATTGGGATTGAATCCCTTGAATTCTAGAATTTATCAAAGGTGAATATTGACCCAGTCACCTTCCATGTATACCACATAAGATGCACCTATGAGATGATTACATGTGCGATTATTATCAAACCACAACATGATATTTGCGAGGTAACTTGCTCAATAATTTAATTTCGAGCATAATTTCCAGATTTTTTATTCAACATAGTTCATCTTGATAAGTTGGTTTAGTTTAGCAAAATGAATTAATGAGTGCCTTTATTAATAGCTAAACTATTACTTATAAGAACATCGTTATCTACATCATTTTGATGTACGTCATATACCAAAGTATATCCAGGGTCAGGAACCAAATAATTTCATCTTATTATTATTAAAGTGCGGTGTATATTTTGATTAACACCACAATGCACAAAGATGGGCTCCCAAAGTTGAGGAAGCAAGTTAGTTTTTCTAACATG
>ML291593.1:37731-93243 GCA_005239495.1 Nicotiana undulata
GGGGGGGGGATGTGATAAACAATTGAGAAAAAGTTACGTGAAATGAATTATCATTTGTACATTTAGATCCTCGAATAAGATAATATGAACTTGAAGTTCATAAAAAGATAATTCATTTGCAACATATTACAAAGCATGTCAGACGCATTTGTTGACCCAACGAAAGTAACTATATTCTCATTGCAAATGCTCCTATTAAGTCATAGAATGACAAAGTCTATGGTACGCTTAAAGCAGATAGACAAATCGCTTTCAAATAAAATTCTTGATAAAGAAGACGAGCAAACGATCAAAATGATCATAATAAGGAGGCAAGTGATGTAGAAGATCACATGACATAACATTTCATAAAATCTCTGAAGAACTTCAGGTACCTGAAAATATGAATGAAGAGATCTTTACGTTATGTCTTTATGAAAAATATATTGGAACCGATATATAATGTTTGTCGACGACATCTATCATAGCGCAAAGTATAGATGAAGATCTTAAGTCTATTGAATATGGATACAAAAATATTGGCCAAATGAAAGAGACATAATTCGAATAGAATTTGTTTCATATGAAAGACATATAGTTCTGGACTTGCTGTTCAAACATTTGAATGTATAAAGTCAATGGTTTGTGCAATCACTTTTATCTATCTTATGTCTAACATGATATAAAAACTTGATATGCATCTAAAGTTCATTCATATGACTTATATGACTTAACTTATATGACAATCCATGAAGGATTTAAATTGATTAAGGCATAAATAATTCTTGTTCCTGAAGTACCACATCATACGTTCAATTTTGTGCACATATGTATCTTGTTATAACTATAAGCACGATAATGTGATAGCGGAATTTTTTCCCTCCATGGATATATTGGAAAGACTATTCCACGACATTATATACATACAAGAATGATGATTTCAAGGTGCAACATATTCATTCAAGTGATAATATGGTTGATTTGTTCACCAAATCTCTACTGATGTCAAGTTTCAAGAAGCTAGTGCACAAGATTGGGATGCGATGACTCAAGGATGTGAATTGATGCTCTCATCAGGGGGAGTTAATGCGCGTTGCACTCTTTTTTTCTTATAATGTTTTGTCCCACTGGGTTTTCCTTGCAAGGTTTTTAACGAGGCGACCAAAAGACGCACTTCTAAACATGTGTACTCCTTTTTCTTTTAGATTTTTTTTTCCATTGGGTTTTATTTTAGTTAAGGTTTTAACGAGGCACATTATTTATTGAATAGGCATTAAAGGGGGAGTGTTATAAATATAATTCTATTTAAGGTGAATATCTATATTTTAGAAAGATCTTAGAGATTTTACTTGGTGGATAAGTCATTCTTTCCCTGTAAATAGAGGGGTCTTACCCCATTGTAAATCATCACAAAATTCAATAAGAATTTTCTCTCTCTCTCTTTCCCTGCAATATTGCTCTTTTTCTCTTATTGTGTCATAACACCAGTAATATATATTTAGGCAAAATATATAGTTTACCCATCAACATTGCAAGTGAAATCCATGTTGCATACCTCTCTTTCTCGGGAAACCTTTTACACACTCAATATTTTAAAAGTTTGTCTAAGACACACCACATATGTGTTTGACCATTTTTTTAAATAACGTGAAAGTCACGCCCTAATAGGGTCGTGACACGTGTCATTGACTTTAAAAAGGAAAAATATATATTATAAATTAAAATTAAAACTCATCATCTTCATCTTTCCCCTTTCTATCTTAAGAACCATTATGCTATCACCATGGTTGTTTGTGATAAAGTGTCCATTAACACCAAAATTCAACCACACTGTCTAAACAACTAGTTAAAAATAATCAACAAGGCCCAATTAAATTTTCAATCTTTTTCAATACCCCAACAATGGTGATTCTATATTTTTTCACCAAATTGTTAAAGCTTTTAAATCTATCACAAATAAATAGTTTTCACAATATTTATTTGTGAAATACGCACCTAAAATTGAAATGTTCTTTCTAAAATTCTATTTGGGGAAGAAAATGAGGGGGGAGGCGGTGAGGAAGAAGACCAGATGGAGGGGGAGGGGAGAAAAAAATAGGATTTTTTGTGGGCTTCAAGCGCTTTGTTTGTGTGTAAACACGCAAGTGCTATCTTGCCAAAAATAGTATATTTTAGACACACTTTTGAAAGGTTGGGTGTGTAAAAGGCTTCGCGTGAAAGAGAAATATGTAACAAGAATTTCGCTGCAAGGTTAATGGGTAAACTATGTATTTTACCTATTTTTTTATTATTCTCCTTATTTATGTTTATTTAGAGAGAATTCGTCTATTAAAAATGTCTCAAACATGTCTTATTTATCACTAAGAAAAGCATAAATAAATGAAATATTTACATGGTATAACTAACGTCTATTCGATTTACCATCCATAATTGTAGTTTGGAATAACAACAATACAAGCTAGTGTATTTTATAGCAAATTTACCATCCATAAAATTTCCAGGTCTCTTCCTCCTTTTCACAGCCCTAAGAGCCGTCTTCTCTCCTAAAGCCTCTCTGTCCCGGCCATCAGATCGCCACCAGACCGCTTATGCATCGCCATCATCGAAAATTACCGCTATCGACCGACAACCTCTAAATGGTCGTAATTTTCACCATTATTGCTCTCACCATTCTCTGCACGAATCCACAACCCATTCATTTCGGTTACTCATATACCTCTGTAGATGAGAAAAACTGAAATTTCATTTCTCAAATTCATTGAGTTCCAGCCACTTTCACCCCACGAAACATGCATGACAAGATATATCTTGGGCGGATCTATCTTTTGACATTATTTTTATTTCAAATTTCGATGATTTTTAGTTGGCGATCCACTAACGAAGCGCCCGAAAATACATTTAGCGTAAATACTATGTATTATTGTATGTATTCTTTATTTTATTTTAAATGTCATACAATGCATTTTTATTTTGCCGGATTTTCTAATTGTATTTCTCAAATCTCGCCATCACCTACCCTAACCTACAACTCTAATGCTCAATTACCTCTTAACCTACAAACGTAATGCTCGACCTACACACCTTCCTATCAAGTTACATGTTCTCGGAAATATGAAGCACGCCATGTCCTACCCGATCACCTCTCCCCGATACTTCTTAGGCGCCCTCTACCTCTCTCGTACCCGTTAGAGCCAACCACTCACACCTTCTTACCGGAGCATCCAGATTTTTCCTCCGAACATGTCCGAACCATTTGAGTCTCGTTTCTCGCATCTTGTCTTCTACAAGAGCCACACCCACCTTCTCTAGAATACCTTCATTCTTAATCCTATCTATCCTAACGTGCCCGCACATCACCTCAACACCCTTATTTCTGCTACTTCTAGCTTCTGTATATGTGAGTTCTTAACCGTCCAATACTCTACCCATACAACATGGCTGGTTAACGACTGCTTTAGAAAACTTACCTTTGGATATCGATGTCACTTTCTTGTCAAACAAGACTTCAGATGCTTACCTCCATTTCATCCATTCCGCCCCAATATGATATGTGACGTCCTCGACGATCTCCCCGTCTTCATTAGTTCTTTAATATTTACTCATATAAATTCTTTTTTATTTTTGCACATAATATTTAAATTAACATGGCTAAATGAATTATGCCAGCTAGATAAATTATCAATATTGATAAACTTCAAATTTACACTATGTCGTATGCAATTATCAACAAACTACAAGTTTAGTATGATGTTGATTTTATATCGATAAACTTCTACTTTATTGTGACTTTGTTTTATTTACGTTATACAAACTGGAGAATAAAACGGGTAGATTTTCACATACATATTATCCCGCTATAAGTTGTAGTAATACAAGATATTAAATCTTTCCTTTACTTGTATTCTCAATATAACCAACCACTTTCGTGAATACTTTAGAAACTAAATAAGTTTCTTTAAGACTTACTACGACACAATACCTTATTTATAATCAATTTTATTTCTCAAAAATGGTATAATTGACTCTTCCATATCTTTCAATTAATTTTGTACAACCACATATTCATCAATATCCATGAGGTGAACATATCTTTCAAGGAGAAAATTATACCATTATGGTTATAGTCAAAATCATTATAGGCAAAATACGTTGGTTGTATTACTTTTGCTATGTAATAATCGCATTGACATAATATTCTGGCTAATCCCAATAGGTACATGGTCAATGACCATTCATGACATAATAATAAAATTATTTTATTATTTCATCTCAAACCTCTTTTTAGAGAATAATGTGGTGTATCCACTACCACTAGCACAATCACATTATTCCAAGAATAAATATGTGTTCATAAATCACATGCTGTCACATTCAAATTATGAATGAACCATAATCATCTATATGCATTTCACAAATTCTCATGTCAAATTGACGACAAATATTACTTTCATAGAGGGAAATGTTAACTTGAGAATCCTTATTGTTCTCATTACACAATGATGACGATTATAATTTCGTCAATTGTCACGTCCACAAAACTGATACTTTTACGATAATAATTTTATCTTATTTCAGACTTATCATAAATTGCTTATACATTCTCTTAAGGGAATAAGAATGAAGCAAATTCAATGGGACGTGTTCCCACTTTTTGTACTCGCAATCATACATGAATTTGATCATGACAATACAGAGAAATTTTACCACCTTGAGTGGTTATAATTTCTTACAAACTCCATTAGAGTTATAATCATAATTTATTATTTTTGCTTGTATTTAAAACCAATTTATAAAATTTTATGAATTTTAAAGAGAAAAATAAGGTATAATACTTACCTTACATCTAGAAGTTATTCCTCAAGGAAGTTCAAGAAATAATTCACAATTATTATGCTCAATATTATATACAAGTTGGGCATCATGCACGTATCTTAAAACCCGATGATATAAAACAATAAGCGAAGAAGAATATTGCAGAAAAAAATAGGGAGAGAGAATTCTTATTGATACGAGATGAATTACAATGAGATATAACATTCTATTTATAGGGAAAAAATGACTTAGACACCAAGTAACAAAATCTCTTTAAAATATAAACATTAACCATAAACAAAATTTTATTTATAACAATCTAATAATATTTAGCTAAACTATAGCTACTGACTTATTAGAAGCCTCCTAACTATAGCTTATTTCTACAAGTTCTTCTAAATAAATGGTACTTACCAATATTTTTCTTAATTAAGTCGCCGAATCTGGTAGTTGTAGCTCAAGAGTTCGGTCGTGAGTTCCTCAATAAAGCCCAAAACAGAGACATTTTGGCGCGAACACCAATTCCAAGCCCTTTTCACGTTTGAAAATACACCAAAAAAAACATCTCAATACCCCGCCATTACAGTGAAAAGAGCTCGGAGAAGATAGAACAAAGCAAAATAGCCCTAAAACCTCCAAATCCAATTTCAACTAAAATTCCCCAAAAAATTACATCAACAGATCATCAATCAAATGGGTAAGAACGATACGCAGAACCAGCTGACAGCAGCTAAGAGGGCATACAAGAGCGCGAAAGCGGAAGGGAATCGTTCGGAGGAGGCGAAATGGGCAAATGTGATAGGCGATATCCTCAAGAACCGAGGAGAGTACATAGAGGCGCTTCGTTGGCTTCGAATCGACTATGAAATCTCCCTAAAGTACTTGTCCGAAAAGCAGCTTCTTCCGTCCTGTCAATCCCTTGGCGAAGTCTATCTCCGCATTCAAGACTACAAACACGCCCTCACTTTTCAGGTAAAAACAAGGACTAATTAAATGACACGTTTAAATTTTATATATATATATATATATATATGTTAGCTTACCTAATTTATTGAGAAAATGGTTGGATTGTCACAGAGGCGGTACCATGATTTGAAGCTTATGGTTTCGAGATTTAGTTTTTTAAGTTACTTGGTTCTAAGTTAATAATTTGTACATATTCAATGAATTTCTTAAAACAAACACAACTCTTGGACCTAAGTTATTGGGTGGGTTCAGTCAAACCCGTAACACACACTAGCTCCGCCCCTAGTTGAACGCAACCCTTTATAGTTGAAATAGAAGCAAATGGCCATGCACATATCTTAAGTTTTATTTTCAAAATATATTATGTGTAAAAATAAAGATCTCCTGGGAAATTTGATAGCATACAACAACAACAAAAACTATGTCTCAGTTCCAAACAAGTTGGGGTCGGCTTTATGAATCCTCACTTCTCCAGTTATGCTCAATTCATGTCTTGGGAGACTTGATATAAAACTAAAAAATATTGCAGTGGGCCACAAAACAAATTGACCCACATAGACAATTACTTGTAGTTGAATTTGGAATGAGCTGAGTGCAAGTATTTTAACAGCGGATAAAGTTTAACTTTAAACTAATTAGAAAGCAATGTTTTTAATTAAGAAACAGCACCAAGCTTGATTATCCACCTAGAAGTCTAATTGTTTTCTTTGAGGACTCCTACTAATTAGAAACAAATGTATCAGCTGCAAGCCCCCAAAAATTGTTTTTGGGTTGTTGGGGATGAAATGTTAAAGACATAAATGATTATTTCTCTAGATGAGTTGATAAATACATTTCAAAGCTGAGAATAAAGGCAATAGATAGTAATACCGAGACCCGAGCTAAAGGTGAAGGTTACATAGTTGGTTTTAGGTTTAAATCCTGTATGTGTTTCGGTCCAACTATTATGTTACTATGTTCATTTTTTTAAGTGCGGTAGAGCGTGTTAGTTTGCATCAATATCTATTGAAAAGAAAAAAGTTGTGAAATTTGCTTTAGTTTTATTGTGCATGGGAACTTATCTAGCTCTTGAATGTAAAAGTTGCATCATATGTTGGTGCGTTATGCTTTAATGATTTGTACATTTGCAACATTATAGTTTGTATTGCTAATGACTTTTCACTGGCTTAAGCTCTAATCTGTTTTTTTCTTCCTATTTCATATAATTGGTTATTGAGCAAGGAATTTTTTTCTTGTTTCATGAATATTGAGTGATTGGTGATATCAAGGAGTTTGAATTTTCGAATAACTACCTACAGAAACAATATATTAGCCATATGATTAGTGCTGATTAGTTATATCATGTTCTTTTCTCTTTGATTCGATGCCTTATAAAGTTTAACTTTAGTTTTAAAATGTGAAATTTTTAGCATTTACGAATGGGATATTATCACTTTTAGCCCGCGCCACAAACTATTTACATTCGGTAGCATTTGTATAATTTTTGTATATAACATACATAATGTATATATACAAAAAAAAATATATTTTCGGCTATTATTTTGAGAGCGGCTATACAATATCATTTTCCCCGTACGAATCCTGATTGCCTGTTACTCTATGCCTAACATATTTTAGGATTTCAAGATGCTAGTGGAATTGTATGAATTGTTTTCATTATAATCTGGCAACATTGTCGCCTCCTTAGGCATCCATTTTTATTCTCATGATATGCATACGGTGCTCGGGTCGTGCTTTTGGGTTGCAGGACTGATTTCTCTCCCCGTCTATCTGATATATTCATATTTGGTGAACCCCTTAAACACTCTCATAATTCTGTTGTTTTGGATGGAAAATTCCGGACCTAACACGTTTCATGAGAAAGATAAGTCTAGACTGAAATTAGCTCGTCCTGATTGAGTATTGTGCTTCTTCGTTCTGTGATCAAACTAAACTATATTAATTTATGTATATTTCCCTAGAAAAGGAAACTACTAATTTTTTTCTTCTAATCTTGACCTTTTACCCCCTTTTCCTTTAAGAAAAATCTTTTTTTTTTGGGTTTTATATTACCAGTGACATAAAACATAATCTTCCAACAGTTTTGGTGTTTGCAGTGCAAATGTTTCATTTGTTGGTCATCAATACTTGTGGTTTGTATTTTACAGAAAAAGCATTTAGAACTTGCCAAGGATGAAAATGACCTTGTTGAGCAGCAAAGAGCCAGCACTCAACTAGGAAGAACATATCATGAAATTTTTCTGAAGTCGGAGGATGACCATGACTCAGTTCGAAACGCTAGAAAGTATTTCAAATTGGCACTGGCTCTAGCTAAAACACTCAAGAAGAATTTACGATCCAGCAAACATTCTTTTGTGAAGGAATACATTGATGCCTACAACAACATTGGTATGCTTGAAGTTGATCTTGATAACTTGGAGGAAGCTGAAAAAGTTCTCAGTGAAGGATTAGAAATCTGTGATGAAGAAGAAGTAAGTGAGGATGATGACGGGCGCAGCAGGCTCCATCATAACCTTGGAAACGTCTACACTGAACTAAGAAAATGGAATAAAGCACGAGAACATATTGAGAAAGATATTCTTATTTGTCATAGGATAGGCCACTGTCAAGGGGAGGCAAAGGGATACATAAATCTTGGGGAGTTGCATTATAGGGTTCAAAAGTATGATGAGGCCATGAAATGTTATGAATGGGCTCTAAGGCTGGCCAAGTCCATGGAAGATGAAGATGCTTTAATTAGTCAAGCCAATCAAAACATTGAAATAGTGAAAGAAGCATGCAGGGTAATGGATGAGATAAAAAAAGAAGAACAAAATCTCAAAAAGCTTGCTAGGGAAATGGAAATAGCTAGAGGAACAGAGGGTGAGAGGAAGTGCCTGCTGCAACAAAATTCATCCCTTGATCGTCTAATTGAGAAATCAAGTACAATCTTTGCATGGCTAAAAGTAAGTATGTATTTCTCTTTATGCGTCCTTGCTTTATTCCAAAACAACCAGTTAGCTTGCTAACATACTTCCATGATTTGATTTCATCATCCATATCATGCTTTTAAACCTGTCTCTGCAACAAATATGGGATTTTTTGCATGACGAGTTCGTGTCAATCTGTACCTCCTCTACTCCATTAATCCTTTTTCGCACGGATATCCAGATGCTCAATCAGTTTCTAAGGGAGATTAGTCAGTGGCAGCCATTTCAATTTCTTTTTCTTTATTTTTATTTTTGGTGGTTTGACTGAAAAGAGCTGATTTGAACTCCAAATTCCCAAGCAGTAACTTTTTATCTGTCTCAACAGATTGCGGTTCTATTCAGGAATTGAGGTTTGATGTGGAAGCACCATTTATGTTCTTGACTGACTCTTTTTGTGAACCTCAGAGTAAAATTTCAAAATTATTGTGTAATGGTTTAAAAATAAACTGGTGTCCACATGGTTTAAAGCCTGGAGCTAAGAGTTCCTACACATGCACCGAACCCTTCTACCTCTTTTCTTGTGCTATTTTCTTTTTCTTTTTCTTTTTATAATTTGAGTGAGTGGGGTTAATCAAAGGAGCCTCTTGATGATAGAATTGCGACAATAATAGCTTTTTCTCTCCTGCTTTGTTGTCTGATTCATCTAACAGTTGGGAGTTATGTAATTTGGTTGATTCTTTTGGTTAGCATCATACATATGCCAAAAAGAAGAAGCAAATAGCAAGTGAGCTCTGTGACAAAGAGAAATTAAGTGACTCATTTCTAGCCATTGGAGAATCATACCAGAAGCTTAGGGAGTTTGACAAAGCTCTTAAATGGTACAACAAGAGCTTGGACACATACAGAGCAATTGGAAATTTGGAGGTAATCTTGTCATGCTGAACATCAGATCCACACATTCACATTCATTGTTATTGATGAAAGGCACCTGAGATACTATGACTGTATTGGGCTGTGTGCACTTAGGACTTGTTGGAAACTGGATATCTGCACAAATTGACTAATTTATCTCTCTTTGGATATTCGTAATCTCTTCTTTAACAACATTTATATTGATTTCAGGGACAAGCACTAGCAAAGATCAATATTGGGAACATACTGGATTCTAATGGTAATTGGGGAGGTGCTTTGGCGGCTTTTGAAGAGGGTTACAGGTACTTATCTTTATTGTTACTATCACAATCTTTTGCTAAATGAGTGGCATCCAGCATACAAGTCAAATGTGCTTGGCTGCAACTCTGCAAGAGTATAGATGCCCGACTGGAACTAAATCTCTCATGTGGGTCCTATGTTGTCCAAAGCTTGATAATTCGTGTTGTCAATGTACTTCCTCAGTAAAATCTTTCTCAATCTCTCTCTCTCTTGCACTTCATGGACACACATGAAGTAAATGGTGCAACCATGAAGTAGCTCTTATATTCCCTTCATTTATTTCTTACTCCATTGTCCCAATGAGAATATCCGACTTTCCTTTTCAACGCGTCTCCCAATAGTGTCTTAAATAGAAATCTCTTTCCTCCGCTATAAATTCCTATGTTAATATTTACTTCTTCAAAAGTTATGTGCACTTTTTTCATCCCTAAAAGATCTCAAACCTTTAGCCCCACTTCCTTTTTAAACTACCATTTAATTTTATGAAGATATGGCCTAGGGCCTTAACTCAAATTCAAAACTAGCTCATGAGGGGAGGATTACCCAAGTCCATATAAGTAGACTTTAACCCACTCCCTCAAGCAATGTGAGACTTGGCACTCCCGCGCACGCCCAAGAGTGGAACTAGAGTGTGGATAACATTAACATGGGGGCTCAATATTGCATAACACACCAATCAGGATCGATGGGTCTGGCTTTGATGCCATACGAAGATACGACCCTTAGGCCTAACTCAACCCCGAAAGCTAGCTCATGATAGGAGAATTGCCCAAGTCCATAAGGAGACCATAACCCATTCCCCCAACCAATATGAGACTTGACAAATTTCAACTCTATTCTTAATATCTCCCTAGTCAAACTACTACAACAACAACAACAACAATAACAATAACAACATACTCAGTGAAATCTGACAAGTGAGGTCTAGTGAGGGACAATATGTTGGTGTGTTAAAATTTCTATGGACAATATGTCTTTCCTTGTTCTCCATTTCTGTTTGCTGACTTGATGGCATACAAGCAGCCTGGCTTGAGAAACAGGCAAAATGAAAAGATGTAAGAGGAAAGCTAAGGATTCTTGAACTAAAATGTTTTAGCAACATAATTTATCATTATTGGTCCTTTTATTATCTACCAACCATATTATCATTTTGCAGGATTGCTATTCAGGCAAAAAAGCCCTCAATTCAGTTGTCTGCTCTAGAAAATATGCACTATAGCCACATGATCAGGTTCGATAATGTGGAAGAGGCCAGGTAAAATGCTTTTACTTACGAAGTCCTTGGATTTTGGTCCATCCTTAATATGTTACTGAAAGTAAATATCTAGATGTTTTTTGTCTTGCGCATAGTCTTTATGTTGAATATCAGGGGTTTGTATAGATATTGCTTTGTCAGTAATAAGGATGAAACAGTACAGGAGGCTGCAGTCGTCAATTGACAAATTGAAGAAGTCAGAAGTTGGAAATCTTGAAGCACAATATGTTTCAGGGGACTGCTGTTCTGAAAGTGAAACAGAAGTTGGCAGCCAATCACCAATCACGTCATATGATAGCATATCACCAAAGACTGCTAAATTGGGTTTCAAGGTATCAAAATCTCAGGGCAGCGAAGATGAACTCAATGAGGATATGCCTTTGATATCGCTAGTCCGTCCCAAAAGAAACCTAGCTAAGCTGAAGTCAGCTCATGTAGAAACACTTGCATCTACTGAGCTACCCAATTCTTCGTCCCCGAGCATGTCAAGACCTGCTGGTAGTCAAGCAGTTATTCGTAAGCGTGTCCGTCTTGTTCTCTCTGATGATGAAGGCGGCAATGAAGATGTATACAGCTCCAGCAGGATAATTTCTACTCCTCTTGAGGGTGAAATGGGTGATTGCTCAAGAAGAACCTCCCACAAGTGTTCTGTAGAAAATGTTGCCACTTCTGATCAGTGTGAGTTAGTCTGCAGCTAACAGTAAGCTTATTTCATGAAAGAAATAGAACACTGACCAGTATTTAGGTAAATTTGCAGTTAAAGACACAAACTATCGGTGTAGTCCATCTCATGGATTGAAGGTATTCCAATTGTTGAACAGAATTTGAAGAGATTTTCCTTTTGGAAAATTTGATTACCTATTATTAACAAGAAAGTTGATTGCTAAGATCTCTTTCCTTGTCTGGCAGGATGTTTCACCAGTTGGGTCACGATGTGTTGTCAGTGCTTGTACCCCTGTCAACCTTGAAGAAAGTACTTGCTCTGACAAATCTAGGACTCCTGAGTTAGGTTCACGGGATGACAAGGATTTCACCTATTCATGCACAAAAAACTCTGCTCCAAAGTTTAGCTTTGGAGGTTGTGGCAGAAAATTGGATGCAGATGTTTCTGGCAATGACCTTATTTCCGATCTCACTCTGCATGCCTGTAGTGAACATTGTGTGAGTGTAAATTAAGCCTCAAGATATTATGCTACGGGCTACTTGTGTTAATGCAAGAAGTTAAATCCAAGGTCAATTGATATGTTTCTGTTTTCACCAAGAATTAGTAATAAGTCAAAACTTTTATCCATAATATACAATAAGATAATTTGGCCATTGACCCATCATGTGTACATCGTTGGATCTTTTTGGTTCGTTATAGGAGACATTGCCAAGCATTATTATCTTCATTGCAATACTGTTATTACACTGCAGTATTGACAATATCTCTTGCTTGATGTGTTAATTGCAGCAACATATCCTCTTCAGAATTGGCAACAATGTTGTACATGTAAAATGGGGTTCAGGTAATGCTGGAATGTTGCTCAACTTGGAGCAGATGAAGGTTGAGGTAGCATGCTTGTACTATTTACAGCTCCCAGCTGAAGAGAGATCTAAAGGTAGGCATTAAATTTCAGTTTGAAGTTAGTGTCACCTTCTCAAATTGTTGTTTTTATTACTTTATAACGAGGCATTAGCCATTATTCAACTATTCATTAAAGAACAAAAATACATAGCCAGTGCAACTCATGAATGTTATGGTGCTTTGCAAATCTGAGCATTTTGATTACAACATTAAGGCACCCAAAAATCTTTATTATGTTGAGCTTTATTATTGTTTTTACCACTACTGCTGCAGCTGCTCCGGTTATCATTAAGAGAACTACTATTATTTTCTAAAATGCAACAGAGCAACAAATAAGCAGGATTGTGATATACTTTGTTATCAAAAAAGTTTTGGCAAAGGTTGATAATGTGTTACAGAAAGAGCTGTTCTTTTTTTCTTCTGTTACGATTCCACAAAAAATATATTTTGTATCTTTTTATTTTTATTTTTTATGTATTCATATAAAAATACCGTGAAATGCAGACATTCTCTAGATAGGTTTGTTATTTAATTGTCTTGGCATCATATGTCAAATGGCTGATGCGTTAGTTCCTTTATAGGCCTCGTGCCAGTCATCCAGCATATGATGCATGATGGAAGAGTTATAGAATCACTGGAAGCTGTTAGTGTCTTAAATGATAATATGGCTGGAAAGGCATGCATTGACGTTTCAATTGATGGTATGTTTCTTCCAATTTGTTCATTACTCATATATTCATATAATCATGTCTCTTATTTTGGTTTTATGTGTATCTTATTTGCTACTTTTCAAATCATTAGTAGCTTCCTCCTTGTCTATGGAGTGAACTCTTAATGTGTTTCTAATTCCCTAAAGCTGTGAATGCAAAAGTGCTTGAGGATAGAAAAATGATTTTATAGATGAAATTTGGGAAAGTGGTGAAGAAGTGGTATTTCTAGTCAAGAATTGAGGGAGAACACGATATGGGGGGAAATAACTGATGATCTTATCCGAGAAGACTTATTTGTCTAGTTGATGGTGAATTTTTTTTTTTGGGGGTTGGGGGTGGGTTGGGGGGTCACCCTGGATCTATCAGGAAATTTTTTCATTTCACCCCTTGTTGATGATGTCTGGTTGAGAGTTGGTGAGAAAAGGTACTTGTTGACTATTTTCAGATTTTGAAATATCCAAAGCTATGACATTTACAATTATATCCCCCATATTATAAGGCTTCAACTTTGTCATCAGCAGTATGGGTTCCAAAACATCTCATGAAACTGTATATTGATTGCTGCGAGGAGCTGTCTCAGCCACCGATCTTGAAGGTTCTTAAGATGCTGTACAATCAAGAGGTCAGATAAAGTTTTCGTTACATTTCCTACAATATCTTAGCATTTGTTTCTATAACCTCAGAGCTTTTGTGGAGTGTTGAAATTCACTGACAAGTTAGTAGCTTGTCAAGAAGTTGATATAAACATCTCGGAACTAAAGGTTCTGTGAGTTTGAGGTCTTCCTCATAGCGTGAATTTGTAAATTATCAGAAACCTAATTTCTTTCTACCATTCAGTTTTCCCCATCCTCTTCTGTATCTAATAGTCATGATGTAGTAGTACTCGTGGTCAAAAAAATGTAAACCAAGCAGGAAGCGGTAGATTGATCTCTAACTTGTCTTGATTTTATCCGTCTAGCTATTTATACTGCTGCTCAACTTCAATTTTTTTTTTTTTTTTGTAACTGGTTAACTTGTGTTAATGCATCATATATCCTATGAATTTCCATTTATCAAATCTATTGGCATTGTCAGGTCTTCATTTGTGATGTGCACAGAATATATACCATTTATCTGGTCTCATCTGAAAAATGTTGATACTTAGAAAAGCACATGCATTATTTATGAATGTATCTAAAATAGTTCTGGAGTTTGACAGGGTAGTTTTTATAAAGATATTATGTCAACATTAAGTGATAAAAAGTAGGGGACGTGGGACACTGCAAGGCGGTAGTTTATCTGCGGCAGATGCCTCCTAAAGATTAGGGAGGTGTTGGAAGGTAGGCTCAAGCTAAGATTCTGCGCGTGAGCGTATGGTGCTAGCCTGTCTGATTGTGAGACTTGGTTTGAACAGAAGACGAAAGTCCGCCATAGTGATCCGGTAGTCCCGTGTGGAAGAATAACCTTGACATTACTATGAACTTTCAAAGATCAGAAAATTAGCCATCAAGTGAGGAATAAAAAAGAAAGATGGGAAAGGTCTAAAATTGAATTCAGTCTAGCACCAAGATCGGGGTTGTATCTTGATATATGTGTATGTCCATGTAAATGTGCACACATACACATTTTAGATTAAGAAGTTCTGGTTTTTAAAATAAAGATAGATGTGCTTTACTGGTGATTGACCTGCTACAAAATTAGTGGGTGTCAGTATAATCTTCCTTTTGTTGGTGTTGGAATACTGGTATACTCCACCTCAAAAGCAAAGCTGTAAACTTTTGGGTTTAAAACTAAATAGTATTGGATCACCCGTTCTTATCACTTTGTTTTTAATATTTATCTCTTTAGATTAGATTGCATTTATCTTCTAGAATAGATTATATTTAGATAGGATTCGTAAGTTATTTGGTTTACATAGAACTCTAGAAAGATGGTTATTGTAACTTGTATTTATACTCATTGAATATTCAATAACAGATACAACATTTCCATCATCTATTCAAGTCTTCATATGGTATCATAACCTATACTACTCTAACGAGCACGATCCTTTTTTTTTTCCAAACACCAAATCCTCCAATGACGAAAGATGGAAACACAACCAGAGTTGTCAATGCCGACAACATTACTGCTACCATCACCATAGTTCAATTCAACCCCGCTTCCCAACTACCTATCAAACTTTGTGGCAGTCACAACTTTGCTACTTGGAAAGCTCAGTTCTCCATGCTTATGCATGGTCATGATCTCTATGGTCACCTTGATGGATCCACACCAGCTCCCATTCCGAGCACCACTTTTGGAACCAACACAACCCCTAATCCTGCTTACACACTTTGGTTCCGCCAGGATCAACTTATTCAAAACGCCCTTATGGCTTCCGTTGACCCTACCATAGCCTCCACAGTTGCCGCTGCTAACACATCAAAACAGGCTTGGGACTCTTTGCACATTGCCTACACAAACAAGTCCCAAACTAGAATCTTCAGTCTTCGTGATCAACTTGTCCGAATCACCAAAGGCACCACTCCTATCATCGAGTACCTTCAACGTATTCGGTCCCTTTCAGATGAACTTGCTACTGCCGGTGCTCCTGTCACTAATTTCGAACTCATAGTCAAAATACTTAGTGGACTTGGCCCTGAGTATCGTGAGATCTCGGCCGCCATACGGGCACGTGACACTACAGTTACCTATTAAGAACTATATGAAAAGCTGCTTGACCATGAGCTCTTTCTTCGTCACGAGGACGCTAAGAAAACCCCTGGACCTATCACAGCAGCAGTTGCCACTCACCACAAGTCAAATAACAACTCCATCAATCGCAATAATCGCCGCCAATACTACAACAATAACAACACCACCACCAATAACTCTCAACCGTGGCGCCAGAATGCTCGCCCCAATAATACCAACCAGTATCATCCCCCAAACAATAACACCACTGTTGTTATTCGTTGTCAGTTATGCAACAAGATTGGTCATATTGCAAGTGTCTGCCGATCCAAGTCACACAATCACTTTGAAGCTAAAGCCAATTACATCACAGGCTTCAACACAACTGCTAACCTGTGGATAGTTGACTCTGGTGCCACACATCACATCACAACGGAGCCGCATAACCTACAACCGTACCATGGTAACGAGGATGTCTCCATGGGTGATGGTAACAAAATTCCCATCTCACATACTGGTTCTACACAGTTACAAGCATCAAATAATGTTTTTAAGCTAAATCATACTCTATGTGCTCCAGCCATTAAACGCAATCTTATATCTGTATCCAAACTATGTCATGACAATCTAACATCTGTTGAATTTTTTCCCTTCTCTTTTGTTGTGAAGGATCTGAAAACGCGAACCCCACTGGTGTACGGCCGGAAGAAACATGGACTGTATGAGTGGCCCAATTCACATCCACAAGCTCACATATCTACCACTACAACCTCTCTAACCACTTGGCATCAAAGACTGGGTCATCCGCATTCTAGAATTCTTCATTTTGTCTTGAATAAATTCTCACTACCATTTGTTGAACGAGATAAGTTTCATTATTGTAATTCCTGTTTGTCTAATAAATCCCATCGGCTTCCGTTCCACACATTAACTTTGGAAAGCTCTAAACCGCTTCAAATTATTTTTAGTGATTTGTGGGGGCCCTCACCTGTTTTGTCCCTTGATAAAAAATTATATTATTGCATCTTTGTAGACCAATACACAAGATACATGTGCCTTTATACACTAAAAAATAAAAGCAAAGTCAAGGAGCTGTTTCAAAAATTCCACCCTCTAACAGAAAAATATTTCGATACCAAAATTCAATCGCTTTATACTGATGGTGGAGGAGAGTATAAAAGTCTTGACTCTTATCTCTCGCTTCATGGTATCAAACATCTTTCCACCCCACCCTATACACCTCAACGAGTTGCTCTTGCTGAGCGTAGACATCGTCATATTGTTGAAACTGCAAGATCAATTTTACATGAGGGGTCTCTTCCACCGGTTTTTTGGTCCTTTGCATGTCACCATGCTGTGTATTTAATTAATCGTCTACCCAGATCACTCTTGAATAAATCCTCCCCATTTGAAAAATTATTTGGCAAGTCACCTGACTATGCCTCTCTAAGGACTTTTGGATGCTTATGTTATCCCTGGCTTAAACCGTACTTTAAAAATAAACTTGAACCTAAGTCTAAACCATGTGTATATCTCGGGTTCTCTTTGTCCCACCATTGTCATTAGTGCTTTGATCCTATTTCTTCAAAAATTTATCTATCACGAGATGTGCAATTTCTTGAAAATAATTTTCCATTCAAAAATTTATTCTCTAATACTACTATTAGACCCGACAAATAACACTACTAATGATTTACCCAGTTCCACCCCCAATCTTTCCCCTATTTTTGATTTGCCCCCTCCCATTAAAACAACCATCCCTCACGTAACAATTGAGTCCCATGCCCCCACCTATACCTCCTGCCCTCCCTCCACCAAACACGCCTCAGTCCACCATATCCGGCGCAACACCAGCGGAGGATGCGGCTTCCCCTCCTTCACAGAGTTCTACTCCAGGTATGTGTACTCCTCCTCCTCCAACTCCAACTCCAATTCCCCAAGAACCCTACTGCCCAAACCCGTCCCTTACGCCTTCTGTGAGACCCCAAGCCTCCAATCCCCCTATAAAATCACCCCCTCCATCTCTGATAGTCTACAACCGTCGTTCCCCACACCCCAAATCAACCACTTCAATGGCACCTTCCCATGCTCCACCACACGTGCCCATCCTTCCAACTCGTATAGTCACCCGCTCACAGAATAACATCCAAAAATCAAAACAGATGTTTGATTACCTAGCCTACTCAGAACCATCTCTTGTACCACACACCTTCAAACAAGCCCAAAAGCACCCTGAGTGGAGGAAAGCCATGAATTCAGAATTTGATGCTTTACTGAAAAATCATACTTGAGAACTAGTTCTATATGACTCCTCTAAGAATGTTGTTTCATGTAAGTGGCTTTTCAGGATTAAAAGGAAAGCAGACGGTTCAATTGATCGTTACAAGGCGAGATTAGTTACAAAAGGGTTCACTCAGAGGTCGGACATCGACTTTCACTCGACTTTCAGTCCGGTTGTTAAACCCACTACTGTGCGCATTATACTTGCTTTTGCCCTTCGGTTTCACTGGCCCCTTCGTCAGCTCGACGTCAACAATGCTTTTCTTCAAGGTGACCTTGAAGAAGAAGTGTACATGACGCAACCACCGGGCTTTGCTTGTGTTGATAATCCAACTCATATTTGTAAGTTGCGCAAGGCAATCTATGGCCTGAAGCAAGCTCCTCGGGCTTGGTACAATGCGCTCAAAGGCCATCTTGCACACATGGGATTTTCTAAGGCCGAATCTTACAACTCCTTATTCATCAGAAATAGTAATGCGGGTTTCATGTTTATTTTGGTTTAGGTTGACGACATAATAGTGACTGGCAACAACTCCATCACCGTCAGTGAAGTTATAGCCTCTCTTGCCTCTCGCTTCTCCATTAAAGATTTGAGAAATCTCAGTTATTTTCTTGGTGTTGAGGTGGTTCGAAACACTCATGACATTATTCTGTCGCAAGCAACTTATATCAATGAAATCCTGAATGATGAGTTGATGGCTGATTGTAAGAGCGCAAACACACCAATGAGTGCTTCTGAGTTGCTCAAACTTAATGATGGGGCTCCGTTAATTGATGCGACTCGCTACCGTCGAGTCTTGGGCATACTTCAATACCTGTCGTTTACAAGGCCGGACATTTCCTATGCGGTCAATAAATTATCCCAATTTATGCAATCACCATCTAATCTTCATTGGAAAGCTGTGAAGCGAGTTCTTCGGTACCTTCGTGGTACGATCAAGTTTGGCCTACGTGTGTCCCCGAATTTTGACTTCAATCTGCGCATGTACTCTAATGCGGACTGGGCTGGAGATCTCACTGATAGATCCTCCACATCCGGTTATATTTTGTTTCTTGGTAGCAATTCTATCAATTGGTCCTCTAAAAAGCAGAAGATCTCACTAATTTTGACTTCAATCTGCGCATGTACTCTAATGCGGACTGGGCTGGAGATCTCACTGATAGATCCTCCACATCCGGTTATATTCTGTTTCTTGGTAGCAATCCTATCAGTTGGTCCTCTAAAAAGCAGAAGACTGTAGCTCGCTCCTCAACTGAAGCTGAATATAGAACTGTTGCCAATGCACTCGCCGAACTACTGTGGGTCAGAAACCTATTGCTTGAGATGCGACTTGGTGTCAGAGATACCCCTACTATCTACTGTGACAACATTGGTGTCACTTAAGCGAGAATCCGGGCCTTCATAGTCGCATGAAACATATTGAGGTGGACTTTCATTTTGTGCGCAACCATGTTGAACAGAAGGTGGTTCGAGTTGTTCATGTTCACTAGGCTGACCAACTAGCTGATATGCTCACCAAAGCACTGACCAAATCAGCCTTTGACCGCAATTTGTTCAAGTTAGGCTTAGTGACCCACAACCTAACTTGAGGGGGGCGTATTGGATCACCCGTTCTTATCACTTTGTTTTCAGTATTTATCTCTTTAGATTAGATTGCATTTATCTTCTAGAATAGATTATATTATAGTTAGGTATTTAGAGTTATCCCTTTGATTTAGATAGGATTCGTAAGTTATTTGGTTTACATAGAACTCTAGAAAGATGGTTATTGTAACTTGTATTTAAACTCATTGAGTATTCAATAACAGATACAGCATTTCCATCATCTATTCAAGTCTTCATAAATAGATCCACTTCATTTATCACAATGAATTATATTTGTTTGATACTTGTCAACATAAATATTGAATGTTGAAAAAAAAATTTAGAATGAAAAAACAAACAAAAGAAATTTCAGTTGAAAACAATTTGGAGTGACTATAGGGGTATCCTTCTTTTTATCATTTTCCAGAAAGTTGATAAACTCGGCGGGTATGTAAAATATATTCTTTGTTTTCCATCACTTTTACTGTATTTAAAACGCGAGGCGGTGGAGGGTCATTTTGTGAAGGTGGTACTTGATCTTTTTTGGTTGGAATGGAACCTTGTTTATTGGTTTGGCTGGACAAAATTTGAGGTATCATATTTCTCTTTCCCACTCACTCCAACACGAACTGACACACATATTACAGCTTTCTTCTGCTAATAAATGGGATACTCAATATTGTTCAAGTGATAAACTATTATTGATGTTTTAGTTGTTTCAATTTCCCAGACTATTTGTTAATGTCTTAAAGTGAGGGACTGCATGTGTTTTTTTTGGAAGGAGACGTAAAAGCAATTTTAGCAATCATATTTCAAATAGAGTAAGAAAAAGAATGTGCTTGCAAAACCCCTTAATTGTTAGTCTGATTGCTTCTTTTAATATATGTTTACCAGGTGTCGGAGGATGAAATCGTGGTGTCTGACTGCGAACTGCAAGATATATCAGTGGCACCATTAATCAATGCCCTATATGTACACAAAACTTTTGCTGTCTTAGACCTTTCTCACAATCTGTTAGGTAACACTCATGTGGTCAGTATCATTCTTCATATTGCGTCCAGAAATGAGCACATTCCAACTTGCTTTTTACGTTATCAAATAGCTTGATTCTTGGCCATTAACTTTTCATTTCTGTGAAATATTAGTTAACCTTTTTGCTATTCCTTTTTCTAATCTTGGCAATGTACCAGGAAATGGAACAATGGAGAAGCTTAAGAGAGTATTCACCTCATCAGGGCAAAATTATGGTGGTTTGACCTTGGATTTGCACTGCAATCGACTTGGTTCAACTGCTTTGTTCCAGGTTTACTAAATAATTCTTAGAACTTTGCAATATGACTTTTCTTTGCCTCTTCCTTAAATGTGATGAACAATGTACTCATGAATTGTGCACAGCATAGCCATGTCCATGCTGGAAATATCATGCTTTGAGGGCAGTGGTTAATATAGCATTTGCTGGTTATTCATGTCTAGATATATATGGCATCTTCTGTAGCTTGAAGTACTAACTTCCAACTCCATGAACATATCAGAAGAGTTTGACATTTTAAAGCTCGCCTACATCTAGGCAAACTTCCAACAAGCATTCTTCTTACATGTTACAGAGATTAGGATAATGTTATTGATCACATGATAAGCTGATTAAAGGAGTGTATACTTTCTCTACTTTTTCGTACAATCAACAAGAGGATTTTGTTTTCTGTTGTTTTATTTTATGCTTTTCCATATCAGCAACTTTCGTCTGATATTGGTTCAGATCCAAATAAAGTACTGTAGTGTACATACGGAATAAAAAATATCCTAAAGATTCTAACCTCATACAGTTATTACTTCTTGAAATTTGTTTTCTGAGGAAACAGCACAGTGCATACCGTTTGTTGGCTCCTTGATACTCGACAAAATAAAATGGAAGGAAATGCTAATTTAAGCTAAATCTGACAAAATCACAACTGATTCCTACAAAATAAGGGAACTAAATCATATACAAATACCAATTAGGAGTCTTCTTATCCGCATTCCTTCTCATATTCCATGAAGCTTGAAACTCAGGTTCTCCATTGCTTCGTGCAACAACTGATTGCTTCTTACCTCTTTATGGTGCATGATTTCACCTACTTATTAACAGTAATATCCAGAAGTTGGTTTCCTATCTATTAGTGATCTAGCCAGTCATCATTTGAGAAAATCTCTATGATTCTATTGGTTCCCCTTTTCTGGAGTCATCTTCAGCTAACAATATTTTTACGTTGCATCTTGATGTTCTTCATTAGAGTTCTTCATCAATTGACTAATCACAGGATTTGGTTTCCTTTGCTTGTGCAATAGGAATATGAAGATCATTAATTAAATAATTTATTTGTAGCGGCACAAGAATATGTGTTACTTTGATATCCTCCCTCGTAGTTGAACTCCTGGATCTTGTCATGGCAAGGCTGAGGAAATGTGTATTGCATCGATTTAGGATCCTTCTGATTCTTGAGCAGACTTAAGGTTCCTTGTTCTGTTCCTTAGGACTGGGAGTAGTAAGAGAGGCTACTGTGCACAGTTTGAGATGTGGTATGATCATCAGTCGTAGAGAATTATTGGGGTGGTGTGGTCACAAGAGTGATGGAAATCCAAAATTTGATATTTTTCTAGGCACAATGACTTCTCTCCATGAATGAGTGTTGAGATTAAAGTACGTTCTTAATGAATGTTAAAACCATGGTTTGCAGGTATTTGTGCGTAAGGAGAGTAATATTTGTACTTTTGTAGTCCTTTTGAGGGGAAATAATCCAGGAAAAGACATTTGACTGATGTTGAGTTGAATTTACTTCCTTAATGAGAGTGAACATGAAAATAGCAAAATATCTGAGTGCTTTTAGAGTATTATTAGTAATGACTCGAATTTGGGAAATAACTTTTAGAGAACACCTGGCCTGGAGAATCAAATCTCTAGTTTCTTGAGGGATTTATTGATTTTGGTAAGTTGCTGTTAAGATAGCGTCCCCCGATAACTGCTTTGGAACATTACTAGTTCGTGACTGATCGAGCTACCTCGGGAAGGTGTTTATTTTCTTTTGCAGTTCTTCCATTCTGGTATCTGCACTAAAACTTTGATGAACCATTCCACTTTCCAGAAGATAATTGCCAAGGTTTAAAATTGAAATATTCTTCGCTGTTATCTGTTATTGAGACATGACAATTTGCATGAAATTGATCCTGAATCATTTATAGAATTTCAAAATATGGACTCTCATGAGAAACTCCTAGGTAGTAGACGTATGGTCTTTTATGCCTCAATTTGCAGAAAAAAAATGTGATGCTGATAATGTTTGTTCTGTAGATAGATTTGGAACACTTCTGCTTTACCAATGGTTATGAACCTCAGTTAACTTAATAGTATCCTAAGTGAGACATAGTAAAGTTACTCATGATTTTAGTTCATCAACATACCACAGTTTTGTGATCTTTTCTCTTGTTTGCAGTCGAGCTAATGAAATACAAAACCTTCTGAGTTGCTCCAGTAGAAAGTCCTATCTTATTGTACTAATTTACAGATTTGTGAATGCCATGTTCTATACGCCCGATTGGAAGTACTCAACATATCTGGGAACCGTCTAACTGATGCATGTGCATCATATCTTTCAACTATCTTGCAGAATTGCAAAGGTATGTAGTTTCTCGCTCTTTTATATTAAAAAAATTCAAGCTATCTTCTAGTTGCTTTTCATGAAGGGAGTATGCTATAGCTTCCCATTCTGCATGAATTGGATGTAGTGCTTGCTTAAAGCTGGCAAGATATCGAGTAGGCTCCTTATTTAGCAGCTCATGACAGGCTCTTCCAGTTGCAATATTCTTCAACTTATTCACATAGCTCTTTTTCTGCAGCTCTTTATAGTTTAAACATTGAGCAATGTTCAATCACATCCAGAACTATTCAAAAAGTTGCTGACTCACTGACTTCTGGATCAGCGCTTACACATCTTTCTTTAGGTACTTACAACTGACTATCTGAATGATAGTTTTCAAGAATGTTTCCTTTTCGATGCATTATTTATTTGTCTAAATCTTTCATTGTATAGGACACAACCACCCAATAGCTGCAAATGCTGTGATAAATCTTTTGGCTACACTTACCAATTTAAAGAGGCAAGTCCTTGAACTTCCTTGAATTGTTTTCTCCTCTTTTTACATAGTAAAAGTTTTAGATTGGTCCCGGTATTTCGAAGTGCATGATCTAGCATTTCCTGTTGTAGTTTTCAAGAGCTTAGTTTAAAGGGAATAAAGCTAAGCAAGCCTGTGATAGAGAGTCTTTGCCAACTTGTCAAGAGCTCTAGCTTGTCTGGCTTACTGCTTGGAAGCACTAGTATAGGACCGGTAAGCAGCTTATCCTCTTTCTTCCTTTCTTCTATTTGAAGTATTTATGTGGTGTTTTATTAAAATGAAGGAGAGCCTTGGAACAATGATGAAGTTGTCTCCATGTGATCTATAGTCACGGGTTCAGTCGTGGAATCCGCCATTGATGCTTTTATTAGGGTAGGCTGCTTACATGACACCCTTGGGGTGCAGCCATTCTCCGAATCCTACGTGATTGCAGGATGCCTCGTGCACCATGCTGTCTTTTTTTCTTTAATTAAAATTGAATTGACAACACTGGGATATCTCTGCAGGATGGAATGTTAAAATTGATGCAGTCATTGTCCATAGAAAGTCAAGAACTGAAGCTTGACGTATCATCTTGTGGTTTGACACCTGACTGCATTGTCAAATTAAATGCTGAAGTTTCTGTATTTAATAGCATAGTTGAGCTTGACCTTGGGGGTAATCAGCTCAAGCAACAGGTCTGTCTCTCTTTCTCTTTATTATTTGTTACATAGTGAATGTAGGCATAAACGTAGACATACTCTCATGTGATGTACATAGCTAGTAGAGTTATAGGTAAAGAGTGATAAAGGCAGAAGAAGAACGTATCTTGTATTGATTATAATGTTGGCTTTATATAGCCAAGTGTAGTACATGAAAGCTGTGAATAATGTAACAAATTAGAGAGAATCTAGGATACAGAGAAACCTATGTGAATAAAATCCTAAACAAAAGGAATCTGATAAGCACCAAAAGAGATATTAAAAAATAGAATAACAAAAAGTTCTATACAGAAGGACTACTGCCGAGGCAATATGATGTGTTGCACCACTGTCAAGGATCCACGGAGCTTGCTGATTTTGGAAGCGTGCAACATAATTAGCGCGAGCTTGTAAATGATTGTGAGACCGTGTCCGACATACACGAGCAGTATGTCCTCTACCATCACAAAGCTGGCAGTAAATGCTGTTGTTGGGAGGCTGCTGTTGCTGATTGTTGCGCCTGGGTTGCTGATTATTGCGCCATGCTTGATTGCGACTTTGTTGATTGAGATTGTTGTTGTTGGGCGCATTTTCCGATTGTTGTTGGATCCTTGGCGTGTAGGAGTTGAAGCAGTCCCCTGAGCAATATTAGCAGTTATTGGACCAGAAGAAGTCCATTTTTCTTCCTCATGATGAAGAAAAAGTTCATGGTCAAGGAGATTTTCATATTGTTCTTCGTATGAGATTGTTTAATCTCGAGCTCGGGTGGCAGCGAAAAGGTCTCGGAATTCAGATCCAAGTCCAGTAAGAATCTTGACAACCAATTCTTCACTGGAAACGGGGAATCCAACAGTGGCAAGTTCATCACATAGTGAGCGAACTTGATGAAGATAATCTGCAATAGGGTGAGAGTCCTTGGAAAGGCGGGCTAGACGGTCTCGAAGACTGAAAATACGAGTTTGGGACTTGTTTGCAGAAGCAATATGCAGTGCATCCCAAGCCATTTTGGCATTGGCAGCAGAAGCAACTGTACTAGCAATTGTTGAGTCTACAGATGCCAAGACAACATTTTGTATGAGCTGATCTTGCTAAAACCAAGCAAGAAAATCAGAATTGGGTACTTCTTGGTTATTTGCAGAGATAGTCTAAGAGGGGGTTGGTTTCGATCCATCAAGGTGACCAAAGAGATTGTGCCCAAGCATAAGCATGGACACCTGAGCCTTCCATAGTGAAAAGTTATGGCTACCAGTAAGTTTGATGGGAAGTTGAGCAACGGGATTGGACTGAACAACAGTCTTTGAAGCGGAGGTGTTATCGGCATTGACAACAGTTGGAGAACTTGAAGCCATTTGTGTGTGCAGTGGGTGGGTTAAAAAAAATTAGGATGAAGCTCGTTGGAGAAATAGGGCTCTTGATACCATAAAGAGTGATAAAGGCAGAAGAAGAACGTATCTTGTATTGATTATAAGGTTGGCTTTATATAGCCAAGTGTAGTACATGAAAGCTGTGAATAATGTAACAAATTAGAGAAAATCTAGGATACAGAGAAACTTATGTGAATAAAATCCTAAACAAAAGGAATCTGATAAGCACCAAAAGAGATATTAAAAAACAGAATAACAAAAAGTCCTATACAGAAGGACTACTGCCGTTATTAATAGGGATCCACAACAGATTTGTAGGATTTCCTTTTTTACTCTTTCTATAGTTAGTGATCTATGTACTTGTAAATATACTTGTTACAACCATGTCACCCTGATCTACAATACTTCATAATACAACGGATGGCAAGGAAGCGCGTGAATCTCACGTGCCGGTAAATAATTTCGGGTAGCATATGTGTAAGCGGCATGTGGAAACACGTGTATCGTCGAAATCAGTTCGAGGTTTTACTTCAGACATTGCCTCGACGTTTTTGGTTAGAATTTTGTGGGCTCTTGTTCATCAGATGTCGGTTGGGTAGATTTCAAAGCATTCCAGGTTTTGTCAACTTTGTTTTCTTTGGTCAAAATCATTTTTGACTTTTCATTTGCTGATTTGGTGTCTGATTACTGTTGAGGACTCCATATTCTTGGTAAATTTCTCCTTTGTGAATCTTTGGCTTGTTGAGCATTATTCAAGTGAAAAGTATTTTGGTGATATTATTAGACAACAGATTGTGTTATTTGATCTTTTGGGAGATATGTTGGGGTATCTTTTCATTGGAATTTTGCTGGTTCATCTTCCATTATTTTGATCCTTTGAGTGTTCTAAGTAAGTAATTCTTGGTGGAACTTTTCGATTATATCAGTTAGAACTCCTATGATTCATTGGGTAAACTTTTGATTCTATAAGCCGTGGGTAACTTTATTTGTGTAAAGTCAGATCGTGGTTAGATTTGTGTAAGTTCCCTTTCTGTTTACTGATTTTGTGGACTACCATTATTGGTGTGGCAGTTTGCGTTTTGCTGGTTTCTGTTTGATAAGTTAAAGCAAAAAAGGGAAAAGGAATGACGACTAATATGGCTACATCTCCTAGTCCAAGAATCTTGGTTTCAGATGAGTTCATGAAATTCCTTCAATGTCAGAAATCAATTAAGTAATCTTCTTCAGTTATTGCTTTTGCTGAGTCAGATAAAACATGTCTTATTACCTCTTCAAATAAATGGATGGTTGATTCAGGTGCCACAAATCACATGACAGGTAATCCAAATTTTGAGTCATGTCGATTTGTAAAACGCCATCGCATCTCGTTTGGCTCAAGGGTTAATAAGCGAATTGACTCAGTTTTTGAGTTATTTCATTCTAATATTTGGGGATCATGTGTTGTTGTTTTCAAAATTGGGTGTAAGTATTTTGTCACATTTGTAGATAATTTTCTCGAATGACATAGATTTACTTTATGAAGAGCCGTTCTGAAGTGTTTACTCACTTTTCTGCCTTCTATGCTGAAGTCAAAACTCAATTCAATGCTTCGGGGTAGTATAGGAAAGTCTGTCATTTGAAAAAATCCTTGTATGACTTGAAACAGAGTCCTTGAGCTTGGTTTGGCAAGTTCAATGAGGTAGTTCAAGAGTTTGGGCTGAAAATGAGCAAGTGTGATCAATTAGTCTTCCATCGTCAATCAGCAGTTGTCACTGTTCTCCTTGTTGCATATTAATGACATTGTTATCATAGGAAGTGACTATGCGGGGATCTCTTCCCTCAAGTCTTTCTTGCTTACTAGGTTTCTTACAAATGACTTGGACATGTTGCAATACTTCTTGGGAGTAGAAGTAAATAGAAGCAAGAAGGGAATTTTTTTGTCTCAGAGAAAGTAAATTCTTGACTTGCTTGCAGAAACTGGAAAGTTGGTAGCTAAACCCTACAATACTCCAATGGTTCTTGATATGCATTTTATGAAAGATGATAGCGATCCTTTTTGATGATCCGGAGAGATACAGGAGGTTAGTTGAAAAATTAAACTACTTCACTGTGACTCATTTAGATATTGCTTTTGTGGCAAGTGTTGTTAGCCAGTTCATGCCCGCACCAATGGCCAAACATTGGGCACCTTTGGGACAACTTTTATCCTACTTGAAAGGAGCTCTGGACTTGGCATATATATAGCAATCATGGCCATACTCATGTTGTATGGTGACTGAGTTGGATCCAAAATTGATAGAAGATCTACTACAAGCTATTGTGTCTTTATTGGAGGGAACCTAGTATCATGAAGAATTAACAAGCAAAATGTTGTATCTCCTTCCTGTGCAGAATCCGAGTACAGAGCTATGCCACAATCCACATGTGAGATTGTGTGGATATATCATCTTTTGACTGAAATTGGGGTGGAGCATCCAATACCAGCAAAACTCTAGTGTGACTATCAAGCTGCCCTCCTTATTGCGTCAAATCCGGTGTATCATGAATAAGCTTTAAGAACGACAGCAACTGATAAAAGTTCTTTCACATGGTTATTAATTAATGTTTTAACAATAAAATATTATGGTTAGTTCAAAGGGTGGCTGGAGAAGACCAGAATAGTGAACAACAATGCCATAGTTTTGTTCTGAAAGAAGTGTGGGACTTCTAGAACAGTCACCAAAAAGAGAGATCAGTAAATTATAAATGAAGGAAAGCCATTGGTTTGGAAAGCAGTATAAGGTTGCCTGTTAGTAGAGAAACTACTTAGGTCCCTATGTACAAGAGGCTCCTTATACGAGAGTTTATTCTATCAGAAATAAGGAAAGTTTTGACTACCTACAATAAGGAGAATTATCTAATTACTCAATCAGTAATATCCTAATTATGCTATACTAATAACTTTAAAGCATAGAATATAAATCTATAATTCCAACATATAGCTGGATTAGTTCTCTTGACTTCTGATAATATGCATGTTTTGGAAGCTTTATGCTCCTTTAACCTACCCAGTATGGAAGAATTCCCAACATATATTTGGATCAGTTTATCTGAATACTCTACTTCAATACTTTGAATTTTTCTAATTGAAAATTTAAAAGCTGAAGTATGAATGCAGGGTGGCAGAGCATTGGCAGCAGCATTGAGTAATTCCAGGTGTTGTTTAAGAGTCTTGCTATTACAGAAATGTCAACTGGGACTTCTTGGCATTCTTTGGATACTTAAGGGACTATCAGAGAACTATTATCTGGAAGAGCTTAACTTGGCTGAAAATGCAGATCGAGAAGAACTTCATGCTTTGCCACACGATCCATGCTCTCTCAATAAATGCTTAAATGTCTTCCAAACAGATGCTAACCTGTTAGACCATATGGCCGAGGCACCTGCAGCTAATGATAAAGAAGGTTGTCAAGAAGAGTTATGTACAATTAATACAGATGAGAATCTGCTCGAAGCTCCAGATAGTGAAGATGAGCAAGTCGAGGTGGATGCTATAGAGCGAGCTACGAATCAGAGTAGTAGCAGCACTTCTTTAAAGAACCATTCTGACATAGAATCTGAGTTCATTCAAGAGCTTTCGGCTGCTATTCAAATGGCAAAGCATTTGCAACTGTTAGATCTTAGTAATAATGGGTTCACGAAAGAGCTAGCTGAAAGCTTGTATGCTGCGTGGGCATCTAGTTCGAGAAGTGGTTCATCTCAGGGGCACATTGAGGATAATACAATCCATTTGTCAGTGGAGGGACTAAAGTGTTGCCATCTGAAGCCTTGTTGCAGAAGAATTTAAGTTATTAGCAAGACTATTAACTCAGTTTGTTACACTACAATGTACATTATTGTGATATTACCTTAGACATCAGAGAAGCCTCTAACAGATATAGTACTATTTATTATTTGTAAGTCTCCTCATCTACCTTTTCCCCCACCGGCGTTTCAAGATTCCGGTGATTACAGCGTCTAGCGGGAAAAACCCTTTCAGAGCTTATTCTCATTCATTCTTAATCTAGTTTTAATATTAATTTTTCTCTTGGAAGAAGTTGAAAAAAATCAGTTGGGGTTATCTTCTTTTTATCACTTAAAGATTGAATCTTTTTTTATATTGTGCTTGAAATTTTCGGATTTTTCTTCTGTATGTGACCAGAAACTTATTGAGAGGTTAAAGAATCTTCAAATTCTTTTTAGGGTATTGTAGATTCTGTCCCGATCGTTCTTTCATTTTCTACAGGATACATTCAAGAACTCCTCGTCGGTCTCTTGCTTCGGCTCCAACAAAATCAATCTAAAGTTTGGGGAAGCTGCGTATCGTACCAGCTCAAGAAACACTAATTATTCTAACCAATCACAAACTTACGTACCCCCTTCACCACCAACCCACAAGATTTTCCTTAAGAGATTTGTTTTAGCCTCAACGACGAGTAAACGAGAACAACTTCTCTCATTGTAGTCTCTCTCTCTGCACAAGTGCCATATCGGCGATTCAAAACCTTGCAATTCGGATATCTGAAGGATCCAGTCCAAGCTTAGTTGGTGCATCTTCGGGATTTCTTTGAACTGTTCATAATCTCCCCATGTTCTCTTGGTTTCGTGGGTGTTTGTGTGTTTTGCAGGTATCACTTTTGTGGCTGTTTGGCGGCGGTAGGGAGGCACACAAGTAGTAGAGCAGCAACTATACGCCGGGTTTCGCAGCATCGGGAGTATACCAAGTCGAAAGTTTATGGTTCTATTCGCGGGGAATTGGTACCTCCCGCCTCCTATTTCACTGTCTCCTGTGTTAATTACTTTGTCGTCGCAGTATTTCATACTAGTCTAGTCAGTCTAGTAGTGGGCTCGTAGTTACTTTTTGCTCCCTTTGTTGTTATGTGTGGTGTGTTCTTTCCTTTTTCATTTTTAGATCTTCGTAGGTATATAGACTGTGGTTTGTAATGGCAGAGTAGGGTCATGTCCTAGGGGAGGTCGGGTGGTGGGGAGGGGAGTAGGGCAAGGGTCAGGGGTGGGAAGGGGCCCAAAGGGGGTAAATGGAACAAGGTCGCCTGTAGGTTGAGAATTGGATCGTAGAATATAGGGACGTTGACGGGTAATAGCCTGTTTGGCCAAGCTCCTAAAATCAGCTTATTTTGAGAAGTGCTTTTCTCAAAAGTACTTTTAAAAAAAGTACTTTTGGTGTGAAGTAGTTTGTGTTTGGCTAATTAATTTGAAAAACACTTTTAAGCAGTAATTAGTGTTTGGCCAAGCTTTTGAAAACTGCTTCTCAAAAAAGTGCTTTTGGAGAGAAGCTACTTTTTTCTGCTTCTCCAAAACTGCTTCTGCTTCTCCTCAAAAGCATTTTTTTTCCTTCCAAAAGCTTGGGCAAACACCTCATTTTTTGGCCACAAGTGCTTTTGGCCCAAAAAAAACTTGGCCAAACAGGCTATAAGTCTATAGAGTTGGCGAAGATTCTCCTGAAGAGGAGGGTCAATATAGTGTGTGTGCAGGAAACTAGGTGGGTAGGATCGGAGGCGAGGAATGCAGACGAGTATAAATTGTGGTTCTCCGGAGTCGTGAAGGGCAAGAATGGAGTGGGCATTTTGGTAGATAGGGAGCACAGAGAGGTGGTAGAGGTTAGGCGGGTAAATGACATATTGATGGTTATTAAGGTAGTAGTTGGAAGGAGCACTCTGAATGTCATTAGCGCTTACGCGCCACATATGGGCTTGGACGAGGAGGTTAAAAATCGCTTCTAGGAGACGCTAGATGAAGTGGTGCGGGGTATTTCGCCTGTGGAGAAGTTATTCATAGGAGGGGATTTCAATGGTCATGTTGGGCCGTCTGCTGGTGGCTATGGTGAGGTGCACAGTGACTTCGGCTTTGGTGATAGGAACGAGGGTGGTACCTCACTGCTAGATTTCATTAGAGCTTTTGAGTCGGTGATCGTGAACTCTATGTTTCCGAAGAAGGATGAACATTTGGTTACTTTCCGGAGTATGGTGGCTAAGACTCAGATTGACTATTTCTTCCTCAGGGGGTGTGATAGGGGGTTGTGCGAGGATTGCAAGGTGATCCTAAGTGAGAACCTCGCGACTCAACATAGGCTCTGGTGATGGACATCAGTATCTTGATGAAGAGGAAGAAGAGGTTTGTACGGGGTCAGTCGAGGATCAGGTGGGGAGCTTTGTCTAAGGATAATGCGCGGGAGTTGGAGGGGCGACTGACGACTATGGGTGCCTGGAAGAGTGGTGGGGACGCTAGCGCTATGTGGACGGCGACAACGGACTGTATAAGGGAGATAGAGAGAGGTGTTGGGAGTTTCGAAAGGTTACTCTGGAAGGCACCGAGGTGACTTGTGGTGGAATAACGTGGTCCAAGGTAAAGTGGAAGCCAAAAAAGCGGCTTACACTAAGTTAGGAGAGAGCATCGACGAGGATCAGAGGAGAGCGAACATAGAAAGATATAAGGAGGCTAGGAAGGAGGCGAAATTAGCGGGCACAGAGGCTAAGACTGTTGCATTTGGTCGGCTGTATGAGAAACTTGGGGGCAAAGGTGGGGACAAGAAGTTATTTCAGTTGGCCAAAGCGAGAGAGAAGAATGCTCACGACCTGGATCAAGTGAGGTGCATCGAAGACGAGGACTGTCGAGTATTGATGGAAGAGCCCTAGATTAGGCAAAGATGGCAGTCGTATTTTCATAAACTTCTGAATGAAGAGGGGGGTGGAAACATCGTGTTAGGGCAATTGAGGCACTCCGAGAGCCACCGCGACTTTAGATATTGTAGGCGCATTAAGGTTGAGGAGGTCGTGGGTGCGATGGGTAAGATGAGTCGGGGCAAAGCGACCGGACCAGACGAGATTCTAGTAGAGTTTTGGAGATCTGTGGGTAGAGCAAGCTTGGAGTGGCTGACTGTGTTGTTTAATGTTATCTTCAGGACAAAGAGGATGCCTGATGAGTGGCGGTGGAGTAGAATGGTTCCGGTGTACAAGAACAGAGGTGATATCCAATATTGCAACAACTATAAGGGTATCAAGTTACTAACGGTATCAAGTTACTAACTCATACCATGAAATTTGGGAGAGGGTGGTGGAAGGGAGGATAAGGAGGGAGGTGTCTATATCGGAAAATCAGTTCGGATTCATGCCGGGTCATTCTACTACGGAAGCTATCCACCTTATCAGGAGGTTGGTGGAACAATACAAGGATAGGAAGAGAGATTTGCATATGGTGTTTATTGACCTAGAGAAGGCGTATGACAAGGTCCCCAGGGACGTCCTTTGGAGATGTCTGGATATGAAAGGTGTGCCGGTGGCTAATTAATCGAACAATTGCTCTCATAGCCTTCTCCTGAAGTACTGCTAGCCTATTCAAAATAGATTAACGCCTATATTCTTATGGAATCAACTTATCAAGAACACATTAAGATTACGATATTTAATTAAGCACGTGACTAGGTATTTTCCCATCCTAACCACAAATCCGCCCCCTAAGAGTTAAGATCTTGCTCTCTCAATTCTTCTCTAATCTAAACACGACTTTTCCAAGTATAACATAGATAGTAAATAGAACCTAACTGCTGGCCAGACAATTAAGCAATTGATCACAAAATTGAAGAAACAACCAAATATTAGTGAATTATAATCAAGGTTAAGTCAACGTAAAACAACAATATTCATGGTTAAATCACAACCCCAGAACTATGGGTTTTAGCCACACATGTTCGTAGTAACAAATTTCCTAATATTTTGCATAAAAAAAGTTACAAAGAAAAGATAAAGGGATGAAGAACTCGATGATTTTCTCCTCCACAAGTTGTCCACGTGATGTTCTTGCCTCCGGTCGCCAAACTCCCCTAAAAATGGTGTTTAATGACTATTTATATGTTTCAGGATAGCATGAAATAAGTTTAGAGCAGTCTTTAGGGCAACATTCCATAGAGTTAGGGCTAATACATAAAGGGCAATCCAATACACAGAACTTAGTACTAAAAAGTCCATTCAAGTGGGGTGTGGTTCCTATGGAGTTGTAGATAGTATCCAAACACAATATGCAGAAATTTATAACTTAATAGTATACAATCATAGTGGCCAGGTTCATGTTAACATGGACCTTCATTGAATATTCAGAACTACACATGCTCAGATGCTAAATGGTATATAACCTATTTCACAAAACAAGAAATCACGGAGTGTAAATCATAGTATTAGCATAACACAAACAGTAGACTATCCCCATGCGTTTAATTAACACAAAATGACATCAAAGTGTTCAACATTCCCATAGTTAAGTCGTACTCATGGAATTCAAATACATATGCAGAAAGACGAAAAGAAATTGAATATTGCGAGGGTTTAAACACTAACCAATAGCAGTATCAAAAGAGTGAAGAGTGTAATAGCAAAACCCCAAATCTCCGATTCTTCAGAGTTCACAAGAGCCTCGAGAATGAGATCCGAGTACTGCTTGCACCAGAGGAGATTGTTTAATAATTTTAGAGAGTGTGCGAGTGTAACGGTGAGTGGGTGAGTGAGAGATGAGAGTAGTGAAAACAATAACAGGGATAAGGAGATTCAAATCTGTTTAAGGGGTTTATATAGTAGCATATTTCACACATAAAATAGGAAACACGGTACAGTTAAACAAAAAATAAGGAAAATATGCCAGAATCAATTAGAATCAATTTTAGGGCAAATAATGCATAGAATAGGAAGTTCAGTAAATTAAACAGAGAATAACGAAAAATAACATGCGAGAATGAAATAACATTTAAAATAAAGGAATATAATAGATTGAACAGAGAATAAGAAAAATATCATACGAAAACTTAATTAGAGTCAGTCTTAGGGCAAATAAAAATAAAAAATAGGAAAATACAGTGGGTTAAACAAAAATAAGGAAAATATCAGTCAAACACTAGAAAGGGAAGAATATCAATCGAAAATCAGTAAAGAATAAGGGAAAATCTCAAACCCTAGTCCGAAAGGAAAACACAGATGGTTGAAAATCTCATTGAATCGGACCATATAGCCTGATAATGAGTGCATATAGACGAAATATCGTCTAAATCTCAAAGGTTGAAGGCGGCCGATGGAGAGAAATGGGGATTAGGGTTTGGGTGAGGGTATAAGGAAAGTGGGGAGGAGTATTGTGAGTTGTTGATCAAATTCGATCAACGTCTGGGATTTAAGAGGAGTTGGGCCGGGCTTTTGGACTGGGTTTGGGATAAAAGGGGCGTTTGGATTGGGATTAAGGACTGGGCAAGGGATTTGGGGCTTGTCTGGTCTGAAATTAATCCAAATTTTTGGGCCAGATTTAAAATAGGAGATTAAGGAAAAATGATTTAATAAAACAATTAATTAAAATATAAAAAAATGTTATTTATGGAAATAATATTTTAAAACAATGTAAGAAGATTATAAAAAATGTAAGAAATTATTTAACCTTGGATAAAATGACAAATGCAATAAGGTTGCAAAATGTAGGCTATTATTGCAAGTTTGTGCAAATGGCCTAAAACTACTAACGTAATTATATAAAAATAAAATAAAAATATTTGAAACATGTATTATGGATGCAAATAATAATTTTAGGTAATTAGGCCATCACAAAATAATTTGAAGGAGTAATTAGTAAATATTCAAGTAATTTAAATGCAAGAAAATCAATTTTAAAGTTTTAAAAATTATAAAAAATTATAGAAAATGCTTGTATAGATTTTGTAAGCTAAATAATGATGCAAAAAATGATATTTGAAAGTATATATATCTTGAGAAAATATGAGGGCAAAATTGGGTATCAACAAACAGAAGAATCAAATCACGAGGTTATGAATACTAGCCTCGAACTATTAGATGAAAAATGAGAAACTGCACTCGTTCGGATGGCCGCGCAAAAATAACGCATCGAAAGATATTATAATTGGAGAACCAATCTTCGCCACTTCAGAATCGGGAACTTAGTCCTGAGGAAAGTCACCATCAACACACGATATCCTAATGAAGGAAAACTCGGCCCAAATTGGGAACGACCCTATCAAGTCCTCGATATCATCGGAAAAGGATCTTACAAGCTGGGCACGATAAACGGTGAGCAACTACCAAATAATTGGAACATCTCACTCCTCAAGCAATATTATTGTTAAGGTATGACCTTCTCCTTTTTCATTTACATTTTACACCAACTTATTTTTAGGCATTCAAGCGAAGGTATCAAAGTTCTCATCAAGTAGAAAAATATTAGGACCTTAAAGCACGCGTTGCACTCCTTTTCCCTTCGACCGATTTTTATCCCAAATGGGTTTTTCCGGCAAGGTTTTTAACGAGGCAACCATTGTTCATGTTGACTTAGAGTATCCGAGGTTTCTTTACAATTAACCTCGAATACTGGGGGCATCTCCCTCGGATGTTATATTTTCAAGGAAAATACTCATGTCGATTGGGTCTCGGTAGGAAAACTTTGTAATGGGCCAAACGGTCGAGTGAACCGTGTCCATATATATTGTTCGAGCCCTAACGGCAAAACATGTACGCATGTATGAACTATTCAAAGAAGTATTTTTCCTTACCAGATATCTTGTGCCTTAATGAAAATTTTCAACTTTACAAGCTCCGTACTTATGATTTTTGTGAAAAAAGGATCAAGGGCCGAGTACAACTACACCTCGAACGATTAACCCCATACTCGGGGACTGCCGTCGAAAATCAACATGTTCGAACAATCGAACTTCGAAACCATAAGACCTCAATGAGGTAACTCTCGATTTATAGGCCAAGGCCACCATTCTCGGGGACTAACACTTTGAACAAGTTCGAAGTGTTATTGGGAAAATAAGCCCAAGAGGCATACCCAAAGGCTACGGCCAAACTAACGCGGCTTGTAGACGTCTAAATCCCGCAATAAAAACAAGCCTTCAATTTTTTTTTGAAAAACCGGTTAAAAAGGGCTACCATCGGCAAAATAATTAAAGGGCTTCGATATTATCAGCCCTCGAAAAAACCTTAAGAGGTAGTATTGAATTATTTAAATACAAATTTGTTCTAAGGCACAAAAAGTAAAGGGGTTTCGATCAATATTAAACCCTTCAGCAAACCCAATGGGTAAAAAGTTCATGCTAAGGCATAACAAACTTTTTATAAAGTCTTTAAGCCGAAAAAAGGGAAAAAGCCATTCTTTTAAAGCCACATCGGCCCGATTCAAAGAACCTAAGGGCCATTACATCTTGGAGTTCGAGAATACGTTCTCATTCAATATGAACCTAAGGGTTCTATTACTTTGAGTTCGAGTTTTACTCAAACTCGGCTATGAAAGCAATATTATATGACTTCGGTCAAATTTCTTAATCCGAAGTCTTGAACAAATTATAAAAATTTACAAAGGCACGAAGCAGATTTGGAGATTCACAAGACAAAATCGAGAAGGAATTCAAAAAGGAAATATCTTTATATGTATACTTGAACAAAAGTATGTACAAAATACCGACAAAGGCCTTACAAAAGAAAAAAGAAAAAGTACAAGTCCTAACTATGCTCGGGGGCGACTTCTTCCTCGAGGGAAACTTCCTCCTAGGGCCCCTCAACTTTATCAGACTCGCTCTCATTGCTTTCATCGCGATCTTCATCATCGGAGGAGGCCAATAACCTGGCATCAGCTTCGCATCTTTGCTTGAGCTATCTCCTCAAAAAAGGTCGAAGCCTCGAGCATGAATCTCCTCTAGGGTATCCCTCTGATATTGGAACTTAGCCAGCTCAACAGTCCTTTGTTCTCGGTCGGTAGCCTCCCTCAGCTGAGTTTGAGCAGCCTCGACATCATCCAGGTATATAGCAACCGACTGATCCGCTTGAGTCTTTGCCTTTTCGGCATCAACTTGGGTTTTAACAAGTTCGGCCTCGAGTTCCTCGATCCTCTTGGCCTTGACCAAGCACTTCTCCCTAGCACTCCGAATTTGGACTTCGGCCGATGACAGTTGGGCCAAGGTAGCCTCTTTCTACGCAGCAAAGAGGTCCATGCTCACGTTCCACCGATGGCAGTCAGCTTTAACTTGATCGACTTCCCCCCGGAACAACTCGAACTTCTCCATTTTCTGCTGCAACTAAGACATCAAAACGTTAGCTTCCACCCTTGGATTGAGCCCGTATTTTTTCAAAAGAACAGTTACTTGCTCGTTTAGATCAGCTTCCTCCTTACGGGCCTTGGCTATGTCATCTCGGAGGTCCCTGAGCTCCTCATCCTTCTGCCCACAAAGAAGCTTGAGAGAACTCCTCTCCTCCGAAAGCTTTTGAATCTCGTCCTCGCACTGGTTTATGTCACCCGAGACTTGGAGAAGGCCTATATGATAAAAAAAGATGAAAGTTAGAAAGAAAGAAGGCAAGGTGAAAGAAAATTACAACAACAGAAATTAACACTTACTCGAGATAGAAGGCGTTGGGCCTCTTCAAAGAGGGTAGACACATCATTGAGGTTAGAGGCATCATCGACCTCGGTAAAGTAATCCCGAAAGGGATCCTCTCACTGGGGACTCCCCCTACGTCGGGGGTCCTTATAGCCCGAGCTTCTCTTACTATCTCGTCAGAGAAGGCCGGTAGAGAAGGTGAGTGACCTGCTGTCACTGCCTCAAGTGAGTCACTCGGGGTGCTCTGTCGGTTTTGGGGGTCTCGAATCGGCCCCCTCCGGTAAGTTTGTTGCTGGCCGAGGGACAAACTCGACCTCTGGCGATTCGGGGACTTCGCCCAAATTTTTCTTCGAAGCCTCCTCATCACGAGGCTGGGTCTCGACAACCGCCTCCGGCTTTGAGGGCTTAGCGTCCTTGGCAGTCTTCCTTGCTTGAATCACCAGCGCCGAGCCATTGCCCTTGTCTTCTTCTTCTTCTTCTTCTTCTTCTTCTTCTTCTTCTTCTCTCAGTTGTTGGACCGATTCTACAGTCAGAGCGATAACATTCCCCCTGCATCTTCGAGCTGGAGCCTTTTTAGGTTTAGGGTCCTCGGACTCCGAGATCCTCTTCCTCTTTTTATCTTTCCCGGCTTCGGAACCAGGAACTTGGCCTCTTCCTCGCTGCTCGAAGGCCTCAAAACTGTGTCCTTGTTCAGGCCTACACGAAAAGAAATTGAGTAAGGAAAAGAAATGTGATCAATACCTCAAAAATAAGGAAGAGAAACTCATCATGATTCTTTGCCTCCCATTTGCCTTTTGCCAAGTCGCGCCAATAGCGCTCAACATAAGAAGAAGTTTAGGCCAACTTCCTAAACTAATATTCGAGGTTAAGAACCGCTCGAGGCATCCAAGCAGCCGCTGCAAGACAAATGAAGAAGTTAAAAGAAATCCAAAAAAATAGAAACAAGGAACCAAACGAGTAAAATGTTACTTACGTTCCGGGTTCCATTTCTCAGGAAATGACATTTTTTCCTTTGGGATGAGGTCACAGGTCCTTACCCGAACAAACCAACTCATCCACCCTCGGTCCTTGTCCTCGTCGATACTCGAGAACAACGCCTTGGTCTCTCGACATTGTAGCCTGATAAGATAGTTGAGGTGAACGGCAATCCTTCGATTTTGCTAGAGAAGAACCGAAGCATGATTACGATGCGCCAGAAAGAAATATGATATTGGTCGAGGGTCACTAAGTACCTCTTAAAGAAATCTATGATAACTGGGTCGAGGGGACCCAACGTGAAAGGGTAAGTGTAAACCCATATAAACCCCTCCACGTGGGTGGTAATACCTTCTTCAGGAGAAGGGATTTGTACAACAACTTCGTCCCTCTAGTTTCAATCCCTTTTAAAGTTATCGAGATAGCCCACTGTTATCAAGAAAACATATCTCGGTACGTGCTCACGTCGTCCAGGTACCGATGGAGGGTTCTCGACTTTGAAGTCGTACTTTAGAACACACGGGCCAGGAACATACTCACTAGGGAGCGGTTTCACCGACGTTTTATCACCGACCGACCGTGAAGAAGAAGAAGCCTTTTTCTTTTGTGGGACGATTTTGGATGTTTTCGCCATTATACGAGTAGAAGAAAGAGAAAGGTGTTGGGTTATGGTGGTTTGAAACTAACAAAGATGGCTTAAAAGACGATGAAAGAGAAGAGATTGAGAGAGTTAAAGACTTAAAAGATTTGATGAAGATGAAAGTAAATCTTGATTCAACAAAAGAGGCCATATTTATAGCATTACAGTGACGGTTCGATGGAGCAAGTGGCTGACCGCCCACTGACGCGCATTAATGGTTTAAGGAACTGTACCGACGGGACGTTTCGGTCACCTCCATCGCTTGCGTCACGAGGATGACATCACTGTCTATCGAATTCATAAGAAAATCCAGGCTCCAGTCACTGCTTATCATTATATTCTAAGAAACGAGGGGACTATCTGTATACGGTAGAAATCTGGGCTGCCTGATTTCACTATTTGATCGGGATTGGGACGCTACGTCGAAGAGCTACGACGTCGAGTCCAAAATCAAAGCCTCTTTTTAGATCGAGATCAATATCAATCGGGGCCAGAAAGAGACAGACTTCGAATAACATCGGGATATCTTTATAACGAAAATAGAGAGATATCCGCGATTGGTCGAGGATCATGGCGTGAATCTCATAACAGATCAAATCTATAGCGGTTAATCATCTTTTTATACGATTTTCTACTGTAATTAGAAGTATACCTTAATTAGGACTCCTCTACTATATAAAGAGGAATTCCATTCATTTGTAATCATCATTTCTCACTGAGAAAAATATATACAATCATTTCTTTTTTCTTATTGCTCTACTTACTGTTCATCAGAGTTATTTTATTCTTTACTGTTCTTACGATATCACCTCGAGGTTGCTTCAATTCGAGGTCAAAGTCTAGCTTATACACTGGTTTAATTTATTTTATAGTTTAATTCAATTATTTATCTTCTCATTTATTAATTGGTATTGGACAAAATCGCATATCCTTAAAACCACAAAATAAGTTTAATTGTTATTCGAATTTTAGGGTAAACAAGTATTAACCTAAATAGCCGTCAACACAACTGCTTAAACAAAAATAACTGACATATATATAATATGTATATAATTGTCAATAATTAGTGTATTATTTATGTATATCTGCTAAAAATTGGACGGCTATTTGTGTAGAAATTCCCAACAAAGGACATACATACATTCGTTAATAGTTGATCTCTACTTTTTTTCTTCTTCTTCTTTTTTAATTTATTATTTAATATTTCACCTTATAACATTCTAAATTACCTATCTTCCCGTAAAATTTTACTCTTAATTTCTAGCAAGAAATCAATCAAAGTTAGCATTAGGGGTGTACATAGGACGGGTTGGTTCGAATTTTTTAATTTTCAAATCAAACCAATAGTGTCGGATTTTTAAATTTATAAACCAAACCAAACCACAAAGTCGAGTTTTTCGTTCTCGATTTTTTTCGGGTTTTTCGGATTTTTCCCTGTCGTGCTAAAATAAGTACAACTGATAAGTACTATTAATTACACAACTAAGCATAAAAAAGAAGAAGAAGATAAACTAGGTTATATATGTTCATTATAAATCAATGCAAAACTAAAAAATAGATATCCAGTACTATTATCATCCTAGTGTTGAATTGAATTTCCTTTATTAGCATTAATATTGATGTGAACTTTATTTGACTTAGTACCTTTATGAGCTATAAAATTTAGTGGACCATTTAAGAATGTTAAGTGCAAATTTTAAATAATACTTTTAAAGATAAAACTGTGAACAATTTAAGAAATATTTATAAATTATATTACAATAAATATTTATATGCATAAAATATTTTATTGTATAAATATAATGTCGGGTTTGTTTGATTTCGGTTTGCCTTTTTTTGGTTAACACCAAACCAAACCAATTATAGTCAGCATTTTTTTTTCCAACATCAAATTAAATCAAACCAAGTCACAATCAATTTTTTTCTCGATTTAACTCGAATAATGCGATTGAACCGATTTATCGATTTCTTGTACCCTAGTTAGTATCATTAGTTAAGCGTAAAGTGTGGGATATTTATTTTGTGGATGCTTTCGAGCCTATGAATACGGTCTATGTACAAAGCAGCTTAGAATCTAAACAAGACTCAAATGATTTGTTTATCGTAGTGGTTTCAAAATATTTAGACAGTTGATTCATGTAGACACCTTATAATAATTATAATAGTAAATCCTGAACTGTTTAATGTAAAATTATATAACCCTAAGTTACAAACCCTAAACCCTAAACTTTATGATCTAAAGTTATAAAATATTTAAAGTTAAAGCGACCTAAAATCAGGGTGACGGTGTATTATGCAACTGTTTGTAGAGGAAGTGATGGGTTGATATAATTTTTTTCAAAAAATAGAGAGGTATTTTTGGTAAAATTTTGTTTATCCGTCAAACTTTAGTTTAAATAAACACTCTCTAACTTTATTCCATCTTCTTGATTCACCATCATCATTTCTTCCCACACAACCAACTTTACTTTAAATATATTATATTTATATAATAAATACAATTGTAGATACCTTGTGCATGATGTTTTTCTTACATGTGCAAACTACAAATGATATATCAAACTAACTTTATTAACAGAGATGAAATTAAAGTTTGGATAATTATATCGCACTGAATCTAACTTTCGTCTGGTATTTTATTTCATTAATAAACATCGTCGTAATGAACCAAATTGGAACATCTATTTTTACAATTTTATCCGTAAGTATGAATTACATGATTTGGTTTGGTTTTAATTAAAAAAAAATTAAATTAAAACTAAACCAACCCGGCATTACATATATACAAATTTTAAAAAAATTATTGTGATGTAATTTATAAATAATTCTTAAATGGTTTCATAGTCTCTTTTAACGTACGATTTTGAGCTTGGACTTAGAATTTTTGAATAGTCCAATATATTTTGTAGCTCATAAATTTTAGTAACGCAAATAAAGCTCAGACCAAAACCAAATCAATACTGATGCCAACAAAAGAAATTCAATTCGATACTAATAAGAATAACAATAGTGTTGGATATTTATATTTTTTAGTTTTCCATTAGTTCAGATAGAGAAAATGCATCCTTTTTATTATTATTTAGTCATGTAATTAATATAATTGCTTCCTCTGTTTCAGTTTACGTGAACCTATTTCTTTTTTGGTCCGTTCCAAAAAGAATGACCCTTTTCTAAATTTGGTAATAATTTAGCTTAAACTTTCAATTCTACCCTTAATGAGAATCTTTTATAACCACACAAATACTCTGGGCCCCTTTTTGACTTGTTTAGGACCACAAATTCCAAAAGTCTTCATTTTTTCTTAAACTTCGTACCCAATCAAATATGTTCACATAAATTGGAACGGATGGAGTAGTACTTATTAGTTGTACTTATTTTAGCATGATTAAGTACTTTTAGATTATGTTAATTTTCATTAGGACTTTATGCGATTTTATTATATTTATTATTGAATATTATAGTACAATATCACGACTCATCTCACATTATTTTGTTGTATTTCTTGGGTAACACCTTACATAGTTGTATCATACTTATTCTTTTAGATTATGTTTATTTTTATTATGGTTTATTAATTAAAAATATTTGTTTTTATGTGATTTGATTATCTTTATTGTTGAATATTTTAGTACAACGTAATGACTCCTCTCATATTATTTTGTGTTATTTTTTTGGGTAATACCTTAAATAGTTGTATCCTACTAAGATCAAAGAAATATTTGAAGCACAAATTATATGCTACTCCCTCTGTTTCAATTTATGTAAACCCATTTGACTGAGTACGAAATTTAAGAAAAGACTTTTGAACTTGTGGTGTAAAATGAGACATATATATTTTGTGTGGTTATAAATCATTCAAAAAGTTAAATTGTTTCCAACTAGGGAAATGAGTCATTCTTCTTGGCAAGGACTAAAAATGAAATATGTTCACATAAATTGAAACAGAGGAAATATGTGCTATAAAGATTTACAGGGATAAACCCCGAAAACCTCGAGAAAACCAAAAAAGTCCAAAAACCGAGATGAAAAAGCCTGACTTTTATTGGTTTGATTTGGCTTATATGTTTCCGACGCAACTAGTTTAGTTTCGTAATTGGAAAACCTGAATTAAGCCGGCCTATGTAACCCCTACTTACATGTAAGTTAACCCGAAATCACGATCATATCAAAAGATGAATTGGATTGAAGTGTGTCATGATTCCTAGTTTGGTCCTTGTTGAACCTTTCTAAAATGTTAGGTTAAAGGTCTATTTTGTTCGTATACATGGTTTTACTTTTTTGCTGAAGTTAAGTTGTTGACAAGCTTCTCTTTTTCTCTTACACACAATATGACACAAATACACATGCTCACTCACACGAGGTATTTGATTGACAATCAATTATTTGAAAGAATATTTTAAGTGTAAACAAAAAAACAAAAACAAAAAGTTCACGCGTGAAAATCTTGAATAATGAATTCAATTGGTGGTTAGTACTTAGTAATTGCACCGCCAAATCCAATATTGTTTTCATAATTACTATGCAAATACAGTTTCATAATCACAAAATGAAGCTCTTCACAATAAATCAAGAAAAATGATGGTAAAAAGTATTGACAATTAACAGTAATAATCATAATGTAACATTATGAGCATTTAAAGGAATAATAATAATAATAATAACAACAAACATTAAAAGAGAAAGGGTAAAAGTGAAAAAGGCCGTAATCATCACGCATGGTTTAGACTGTCTTTGGGCCTCAGAGAACAAAGAAAATGGGCCCATAGAAGCAGAAGCCTTTCTTCCAAATGTCAAATCCTTAACGGGCCTTTACATAAATAGCCGACCGAATTTATTGTTTACTTTTCTTAGCCGGTATTGGTATACATTGATTATACACTGATTACACAAGATTATACACAAATTATATACATATTATACATTCATCAGTTATATTCCTGTTTGAACATAATTTTTTTCCTTTTTTCCAAAAAAAAGTTCACTATTTTTCGAAATCAACGTTTGTTCATAAATTTTCCAATTTTCACTTGAAGATGCATTTTAAAATTTTTTGAAAATTTGAAAATCTTCAAAAAACCGTTTTTCAAAATTTTTCCTCAAATCACTCACAAAACTTAAAAAACAACCGAAACTGAAATTTATATCCAAATACAACTCTAAATTTCAAATGTCATTTTCACTTAAAAAAATCTTTATTTTTTGGAATTTTATAATTTTTATGTCCAACGCCTGCTGAACGGCTGTTTAGGTTAATTCTTCCATCTTTCTTTAAATCTTGAACCCCACATAGTAGAGGCCATAGACAGGAAACGTTGAATTGATCTTTTTGGATTAAAGTGAAATGCAGGTTATGTTTGATTTGTAAGGATAAGAGTGTTCCAGTTCTTTGATTTGATGTAAAAATTGTAAAGTCTAATTATTTGATTGGTTGGCATTGAAGTTTAATTTTAGGATTGAGACAGGTTGATTTGACATTAGCAATGAGTTTGGAGTATTTGTTTGGAATCCAACTATAGTCCAGACATCTAAACGTGTGGTCTAAAGTGCATATAAAAATCTATTGTGCCTTTTATAATTTAGTATATTAGTTTATAATATGATTTAAATCTGACTTGTCCAAATCACTCCTTTCATCCCAACACACTTTTTAGTTTATCGTAAACGAATGTAATAATTTTAGATTTTAAAATTATTTCAATTTGTTTTCTAAACTTCATGTTTATTCAAATACCGTTAAGTATAATAGACATATGAAGTATTTATAAACATCATAGAAAACTCTATTATATGATTTGTTGTTGCTTGAAATTGTTTTATAAGATCTTAGACCCTACTATAACTATTTGCTAGAAAATTTTGACAACAAAACAGTTTTGATCTCAAACAAGAATTAAGGGACTAAAAGGAGAAGTGATGCTTGTGCTCAAAATTTGAATTTTATAGCTTTCAAATTTCAAATATTTGAGATAGATGTAACACTTGGGGAAGAAGAAAATTAATTGCAGAAGAAAAATTCGTTTCATTCTGCTCAAAATAAAAACTCTGTACAGTGTCATATTATATACACACATCAACTAACCTAATGTCTATCACGTATTCACTTATATTTCCACATGTGTGTATAAATAAACTATATTTAGTCTTTACACAAGAAGCTTCTAGTACGGTTGAGAACAAAACACGTCACTTTATGAACAAATGCTTTGATCACTCCACGTGTCCCTGCTATTATTTAATGAGGCAGCCTTGTGTGTTAGTTTCTCTCATTATCATCTTATGGCTTCAATAACCCTAGCCACTACAGCCTTCTCTGAACACAATACCACCACTGTCAACCCCCCCCCCCCCCCCCCCCCCCCCCCCCCCCCCCCCCCCCCAACAAAGTTGGAGGGAGAAGAAAGAACCCCCCAACTTGCTTAGAAGCTCACGATGAGAAGGCCCAAAAAGAGGTTAAGTAAAGATGTCCGCTAAGTGAAAACGAGTGGAAATAAAAGAAAGAGAAATGAGGCCAGATTGAAACCACTGACAGATGAAATGGCAATCAAGGTCGACGTGTTTCTTCTGCACATGAAATACAGGGTTTTGGTGATGTAAAACGCGGCCTGACTATCAGAATGAAGAGGATTAGGCAGAGTAGGAGGTATAGAGAGATCTGTAAGGTGGCGAGACAACCGGGTTAACTCTGCAACCACACGACGCATAGATCTGTACTCAGCCTCGGCAGATTATAGGGACACAAAAGGTTGTTTCTTGCATTTTCAAGAAGTGGGACAACCACCCAAACTGATAAAGAAACCACTGACGGAGCAACAAGAATCAGGACAGGTGCCCCAATCGGAGTCACGAAAAGCAAACATATCAAAAGAAGGGGAAAAAGTCATGAAAAGTCCAAGACGGGGGTCCTTGAGAGGATTTGCTTGTCTGGACCTTTCTCCGGTCAATTCACCTTTGGATTCAAATCATAAGTTGTTTGTTCGGGTTGGCCCTTCTCTTGACTGTCGGCTTCTTGGTAAGCTCAATTTCTCGACTCACACTAGGCTGGATCTTTCCTTTGATGTTCAACACCTTTCTCAATTTATGCAAGATCCTCGTTATCCTCATATAGATGTTACCATGCATTGCAAAGGATGTCATCAACGTACACCGCCACTAGGGAAACAGAGGTACCAATTCTCTAGTAAAAAAGAGAATAGTCATTAAGAGAATAGGAAAAACCTTTAAAGTTTTGGGCAACAATGAGTTTAGTATACCACTGTCGCGAAGCTTGATGAAGACCATAGAGGGATTTCTTAAGGCGACACTGATGATTAGGAGAAGGGGAAGGGAAACCAGTTGAAAACTTCATATATACCTCCTCGTGTAGATCCCCATGTAGAAACACATTATTTACATCAAGTTGATAGAGTCCCCAACCCTTTGTAACAACAATAGCAAGAAAAAAATGAATATTAGTCATTTTAATAACCGAGGAGAAAGTATCAGTGAAATCAATACCCTCACATTAAGTGTCACCTTGAATAACCAAATGAGCCTTAAGCTTTCAACACTGCCATCAGATTTAAGTTTCACTTTGTAAACCCACTTACACGGTAGAGCCTTCCTCTCAGGTGGTAGAGATACTACTTCCCAAATCACATTGGCCAATAAAGCATCTAGTTCCTTAGCCATGGCTTCTTGCCAGCCAGGATGGGTACCAGCCTGAGACAATGAGCTTGGTTCCTGAATTTGGGAGATAGAATTAACAAGTTCTTGATTGGAAGAAGAAATTGCAGAGAAGGAAAGAAAATTAGGAGATATAGGTGAAAGAAAACATGGGGTAGAGACATTTGTGAGATGGACATCATCACATATAAAATCTGAAAAGTAGGCAGGTGTCTTATGTTTTCTTAAGGACCAACGCCAAGGGATTTCATATGGAACAGGGGAAGGTGAAAGATGAATAAGTGGCATAATGATAGTAGTGGAGGAAGGTGAAGGTGCAGAACCAGAAGATGATGGGGTAGAGGATGATCAGGATACTGGAATAAGAGAGGAAAGATTAGAAGGAAGGAGAGTAGAAGAGGAAGAACTAAGAGATGAATCAACAATAGGTGGCGAATTAGGAGTAGGGGTAGAAATAGGAGATGAGGAAGTTATAGAGAGAGGATAAGAGGAAAAAGGTACAGTAGGGAAATCAGGAAATAGTGGAAGCGAAACAGAAGGTAGAATAGATAAGGGGAAGATAGACGATCATGGAAAATAACATTCCTAGAAACAAAGATATGGTGAATTTGCAAGTTCAATAGCCTGTAACCTTTCTTGCCAAAGAAGTAACCAAAAAAGACACAAGCAGTAGCTCTAGGATCAAGTTTTCCTCTCTCTATTGGGATAGAGTAGATGCAAAACATAGTAACCAAAACATTTAAGAAAATAATAATTAGGAGATTTGCCAAAAAGAACCTCATAGGTTGTTTTGTAATGAAGCAATTTGGTAGAATATTCGTTGATAAGGAAAGTGGTTGTCAAAAGACACTCACCCCAGTATATAGTAGGAACTTTAGATTGAAATAGCAAAGCTCAACAAGTTTCAAGCAAGTGTTTGTGTTTTCTTTCAACAATTCCATTTTGTTGAGGGGTGGTCTCACAACTAGTTTGGTGAAGTGATACATTTGGATTGAAAATAGATGGTAGCAATAGAACCACTCCCCAGCTTTAAGGCATTATCAGATCTAATGACTTCAATTTTGGTGTCAAATTGCATTTCTACCGCAGCAATAAAAGATTTGAGAAGACTAAAAGCATTTCCTTTGGTGCTCAAAAGATAGGTCCAAGTACCCCTAATAAAATCATCAATTATAGTAAGGAAGTACTTAAAACCATCATAGGTGGGTATTTTGTAAGGTCCCCAAGTATCAATGTGTAGAAGTTCAAAATGTGTGATGTAAAGGTGGTACTGTTGGGAAATGGTAGCTTATGTATCCGGGCTAAGGGACAAATAGAACAAGAAAAATAATCAGTAGTAAAATCATTCTATGGCAATGCAGAAATGTGTTTCATACTGGGCATATGCCCAAGTATTACATGCCATAGATTGCCACATAAATTTCTGAACTAGACAATGAAGTACAAACAAACCGATGACAATTATTTACAGATGATGAGTTTGTCTTATTTGTGTGCAGGTGATTAACAGAAACATGGTGGAAAGTTTGCAACATATAGAGCACATCTTTCATTCTACCAGAATCTAGCGGCTTCTTTAAAGAAGGGTCGTGTTAGAAACAAGAAGTAGTAGAGAAAGTAAGCAAGTTGTTAAATTATGAACATAATTTTTGAAGTGATAATAGGTTGAATTTGAAACTAAGAACTAAAAAGACTCTGTTTAGAGTTAACTCAGGGTGAATACAAGATTGACCTACATGAGTGACTTTAATACTAAAAACGTTAGGTAGGTTAACAAAAATAGGCTGTTGTAAGGGCTTAATGTTGAATAAAATGGACTCATCAAATGTGATGTGTTCTGAAGCCCCAGAGTCAACTATCCAAAAATGAGAGATAAAGTTTTTAGGAGTAGTTAAGGTAGTAAAGGAAGTAATACCAGCACAGTTAACTTTCACGATTGCTTCAAAACTAGATGTGCCTTGTTATCCAAATTTGACCTGGTGTAATATCTCCATCAGCTGAGAAATTGGCTCCTGATTCAATCCAATAGTAACATCAGTGCTTGGAGACTGAGTAGATTCTGCTTGAGTAGTTATTGCATTACTATGTGCTGAATTATAGAATGTTGACTGCGTATTCTGCCTTGTTTTGTTGTTCTTAAAACCTCCTTGGAATATTTGTACAAGTTGTGAGTTAAATATACGAATACCGGCTTGTAAATACATGAACAATTATGAAAATTGTGAGATTTTAAGAGAAAACCTAGAAATGGGTATTTTTGAAAATTTACCACGAAACTGGACATGGAATTAGGAATAAATTATATATTTGAGTTCGTGGTGTTATGTGTTAAGTTTATCTTCAAAAAATTTCGGAATCAAGGCACGTGGACTCGAGAGTTGACTTTATTGACTTTTCGAGCGAAGTTGGGAACCATTATAAATTTTTAAATTGTAAACATTGGAGTATATTCTGATTGTTTACACGTTGTTTGACTAGTTTCGGGACGTTTGTCTTTGAGCTGAGACATTAGAGAGGCGTTAGGGCCGGTTATGTGTCACGACCCCAAATCCTAACAAGTCGTGATGGCGCCTATCGTTGAACTAGGCTAGCCAACCATCACATAACTACTCATTTGTTCTATTATAATATTTCAAAAATCAATAATAAACAGCAAACAAAGTATGAAACAATTTCTTTAAGTCCTTACGCCCCAATAAATCTAACAGTCTAAACAATCCTCCCAAGACTGGAGTCAACATGGTCACGAGCATCTAAGAATATTACTAAATCTGATCATGTCTTAAACAAAGTCTAGAAATAAATACTAATACTAACTAAGGAAGGAAAATGGAGAAGCTGCGGACGCTGGACAACTACCTCGAAATCCCGTAAGCTGCTGATAACGAACGAAGATGGCTACTGCTCCGCACTAGTACTTGGATCTGCACACAGAGGTGCAAGGAGTAATGATGAGTACGCCAACTCAATAGTAATGAAAATAAATCACAGTCTGAAGTATATGAAACACACAACACAGATACACCAATCCACAAAACAGTAAAACATAAAGTCTCAATACGGTATACATAAGTTCGAAAACAATTTCCAGAAAATCCTTTGAAACAAGAATAATTTCAATATATTATATATATCAGTAAAACTCTCAGTAGTATCAGTTTGAAAAAATAAAGTGAATCATAGTCAAAAACTCAGTAAAATCATCATAAAGCTGCCCCTCGGGCCATGATCATCACTCATAACAATTTCCCTCAGCACCTCACCATCACTCAGTATCAGCCCCGGGGGAAACCTCATTGTCACCCATGCCTCCCAATCACTCATCACTCGGCACTAGCACTCAGTAGGTACATGCGCTCACTGGGGGTGTGTACAGACTCTGGAGGGTCTCCCATAACCGAAGCGCTATAAACAAGCCACATCATGGCATAAATCACTCTTAGGCACTCGGCCTCTCTCATATCATAACATCCACACAACATTGGCCCTCAGCCTCACTCAGTCAAACACTCTCAGCATGCCACTAGGGCCATGAATAGAACGGGGTTCTCGACCCAAAATAGTATTTCGTTTCAGAAAATAACAATATCAACAAGTCTGAGTGTCAACAATTTCACAATAAAGACTGAGTGTAAAATCATAGTTTCAAAGTGAGGAAAACATGTAATAACAGCCCCAAGGGGTTAAAACAGATCGGCACTAGGCCCCAAACATGGCTTACAACCCAATTATGTCAAATCATAGTAGTACTATAGAGAATAAGCTTTAAAAGCAGTTTCGCAACTCAAGAGTTGTCTAAAAGGTACTTTTTCCCCCAAATTACCAATTCGTGCACGCCCCACACTCGTCGTCTAGTGTGTGCGTCACTCCAAATCCATGAAAGGATGTCCGGGGTTTCATACGACAATATTTAAAGACATTACTTGCCTCAAACTAGCCCGAAAAACTACTCTTCAACCCACTAGCCTCTCGTATCAACTTCCGAGTGCTCCAAATCTACCAAGATCAGATTTTTATCATCAAATTATGCTAAATGAATGAAATCCAATTGAAAAGTACCAATTTTTGCATAAAAACCCGAAATTAGCCAAAACCCGACCCCCAGGCCCGCGTCTTGGAACTTGAAATTGTTTTACCAAAATGTTCTTCATCATCTCACGAGTCCGTACATATAAAGAATGCTAAACTCGGGGTTTGTTTGCCCCCTCAAATCGCCCCCTAAAGGTCTCATAATCTCAAGCCCTAACTTCATCTTTTTCTACTGATTTTCATGAATTATACACTGATATTTTGTTCCTTAATCACCTATAATCGAGTTTTAGGGTCCAAAATCATTACCCCAATGAAGAACAATGATTTCCACTCTTCAAAATCGCCTCAAAGCTCTTTTCCGGTTCAACAATGGTGTAAAAGTGGGTATTGGTCGCGAAGGGTTTATTTAAATACTGCCTAGTCCTTTCTTCACTGCGATCGCGGAAGTACTCACGCGATCGCGAAGAATGAATCCCCCATACCCTCAGAAGACTCTACGCGATCGCAGCACAAGCCACGCGATCGCTATTCAATAGAACCTCAACCCACGCAATCGCAACCATACTCACACGATTGCGAAGAACAATTGATTCACTCCCCACGCGCCTGACTAACCCTACGCGATTGCGATCAAGTCCACGCGATTGCACTACTTAAGCCACTCGCCTTACGCGATCGCACCCTCACTCCTGCGATCGCGGTGCGCAAATTTCCCCCTGGCCTCCTTAACCTTATGCGATCGCGGAAAATTCCTCGCGATCGTGATGAACAAATTTCTGCTGCACTGACACCAGAAAAACAACAAACTTTTTCAAGGCCAAAATGCCCGTTAACCACCCAAAATCAATCCCGAGCCCCTCGGGACCCCAACTAAATTTACCAACACATCATAAATGATCATTCAAACTTAGTTGCACTCTCGGAACACCAAAAATAACATCTAAACACCAAAATCACGCCGAATTCAAGCCTAAGAACTTTGGAATTTCTAATATCCACCAACGATGATGAAACTATCCAAAACAACTCCGATTGACCTGAAATTTCCAAAATGACATTACAACCTGTTCTAACTGTCGGAATTTCATTCCGACCCCGATAGCTCCACTGCCGACTGGAAATCTCCAAAAACTAACTTTCGCCAATTCAAGCCTAATTCTACACCGGACATCACAAAAATATTCCGGACACACTCCTAAGTCCCAAATCACCTAACGAAGCTATCTGAGCCATAAAATATGTATTCCAAGATTGTTTAGCAATAAGTCAACTCTAAGTTCACTTTTCCAACTATAAGGCTATTTTTAAAGACTAGATGGCTAAGTTCTCATTACAATCATTCCGATTCCAAGCCAACCGACTCTAACACATCATAGAAAGTATAACCAACCTATGACAAGGCAAAAACAAGAATAATAATAAAATTTCTACGGAACGACCGGCCGAGTCGTTACATTATGGAACTTCGGAGCGAGGTAAGTGATTGACGCCCACCTATACTACTAAATAGTAGCAAGGAAGGGGTCAATGCAAATTTTAGCCGAATGGGTCGGGATCGAATCCACAGGGAGTTACTAATGTGGGAGTTGAGTTCCTAAGTGGTTTAGTAGTGTGTTGTGCTTTTAATTTCACTTCTCATACAATTGGTTTGATGCTTAAACTACATTTTAGCCTATTTGAATTACGAAAATAGCTAACTAATATCATTTTGGATGTTTTCTCAATAGATAAAGGGACTAGGGCTTTGAATTCCTCCTAGGTGAATACTTAACGGGATCTAAAACCTAAGGCAACGGCGTTATGTTGGGGATTGTGATATAGCCAATGCACGAAATTACCCACTATATACCTCTTGGTAGTTCGAGTGGCTTTGCCCTAATTACCTCTCTCGATACCATTTGGGTGTCAAAATTGTGCAAGCAATATAGGCTCAAGTAGGGTATTACTATCTCTAGGTTTAACCCGTTAATTGGGACTATCAAACTCTTGATTACATCCCAATTCCTTGTTGGACTGATTTTCCTAGACTCAAACTCTCTTTCTCAAGAAGAACCCAAGTCAAATAGGCACCAATTAGTGTTTGCAACCACTAATTTAACATGGAAAATACAACTCAGTCCAAATATCAACTACCCTAAACATCTAAGCCTTAAATCAAAGGACCCATCAAATACCCACACTAGGGTTGAGCCACAGCCCTAGCAAATGGGTCTAGCTACTCATGATAATAGAAGAAAACAAAGAAATAGATGAAGAATAACCCATAAAATTTAATTACAAACTAATATTTGAAGATTCAATGATAAAACACTTCTAAAATCACTCAAAATGGCTTAACAAAGTCGTTCACGAGCTCCTGTTTGTGATGACCCAAAAGGTCATCCTAAGTAATTCTAGCTAAATCTGTGTTCCGAGGCCACGAAAGCCTCCGTTAATCTCACCTCGATATGCGTGCACAACCCCGGGGGTGTAGCCGGGAAGTCTTTATGCTGAAATTTGATGAAAATGGAAATTTATGATAATTAAATGAATAAAGTTGACTTTGGTCAACATTTTTGGTAAACGGACCCGGACCCGTGATTTGAAGGTCCCGGAGGGTCCATAGGAAAATATAGGACTTGAGCGTATGCCCGGAATCGAATTCCGAGGTCCCAAGACTGAGAAATAAATTTTTAAAGAAAATTATTTTCTGAAAATAATAAAGGTTTTTGAAAATGAACTTTGAAGTGAAAACCATGTTACCGGACCCGTATTATAGTTTCGGAGCCCAGAACAGGTTTATTATATGTTATGTGACTTATTTGTGGAATTTGGTGTAAAACGGACTTGGAATGACGTGATTCAGATCAAAATTGAAAAAGTTAAGCTTTATGAAGTTTTGAGGAAATTCTATGAGTTTTAAGGTTTAATTCCTTGTTTTGATGATATTTTGGTGATGTAAAAGCTTGAATAAGTCCGTAGGATGCTTTGGGAAATGTGTGTGTTTTAGATTTTGAGACTCGAGGGCTCGGGTGAGTTTCGGGTAGCTAACGGGATGTGAAATGCATGAAAAATCTGGTGTATTTGATAATTTGTTGGTGTCTGGTGTAATACCCTTCGCGAACGCGGCCAAGGGCTCGCGAACGCGTAGGTCCCAGCAGCTAACCCTTCGCGAACGCGGCCAGGGGCCCGCGAACGCAAAGGGTAATTTTGCCTAGTTATTAAAAATACCCCAAAACAGAATACTATACGGGAATATCACATTTTCAGCCTTCTTCTTCTCCTCCCACCCCCATTGACGATTCTCAAGATAATTTCCCTCCATAAACACTTGGGTAAATGATTCCAACTCTATTTGCTTCCATTTATCTTTAACAACCACTAGAATCTAGGCCTAAAAACATGGAAATTAAGTAGAAATTAGGGGTTTTGGGTAGAGTTAGGTTTTTTGGAAAATTTGGGTGATTCAACCTCAATTTGGGGTCGGATTTCAAAACAAATTATATATTTTAACTCATGGGGTTATGGGTGATTGGGTTTTGGTCCGAACCTCGAGTTTGGACCAAGCGGGCCCGTGGTCGAATTTTGGAAATTTTGAAAGAATGGTAGGAATTGTGTATTTAGGCTATGGGATGGTGTTATTGAGTTATTATTGATATACTTAAGTTAATTATGCCTAGATATTGTTGTTCCGGAGTTGAATTCAAAAGGAAAGGCGGTCTTAGAGGGTTGAT
>ML291593.1:95569-144219 GCA_005239495.1 Nicotiana undulata
CCTAAGTTTGGTGAGGGAGTAGGTATTATTTGCTATGTGCTAAGTGATGATCATGTTCATTGCATAGGTGAGGTGACGAGTACCTATGCAATGTGTGTCAAGCATGCCCGTGAGTCTATTTTGATAGAAATTGCAGTATTTCTTCCATGTTTAGCATATTATGAGATTGTCTTTACTTGGTAATTTATTCTTGATTGAAAGTATTGGTTGTTGAGTTTGAGAAGTAATGATACGAATGATAATAAAAGTGTAGAGTATGCGATTGAGGTGATTGGTTATAGCTGAGACATTTGCCGGGCATTTCTTGAGCTACTAATTGATGTTTTTTTCCTTGCCGGGTGTTTTGAACTGCTTATTTCCACTATTCTGTACTCCTCTCCATTTTATCTATTATTGTTTGGTGAGGAAGAGAGTAAAAGAACGAAGGTTGATGTCGTGCCATGATACTTGATTACATTACATAGTGAGGAAGAGTGTAAAGCACGAAGGGTGATGCCGTGCCATGATTCATATTGATTATAAGCACGAAGGTAAATGCCGTGCCATGACTTTTATTGATTATAAGCACAAAGGTTAATGTCGTGCGATCATTGTGAGGAAGAGAGTAAAAGCACGAAGGGTGATGTTGTGCCATTGTTACATTTCTGGTGCTTATACTTTATTTTCGTTGGCTATTGTGTTAGATTGCCTCCCTTGTTTACTCCTACCTGTCAATTTGACTGCTTCACTGTACTTGCTTCCCCCTTTACTGCTCCCGTATCCCTCACTTGTTTCTTATCTCTTGCCTGGTATTATCCTTGTTACCTGTTGTAGAATAGGACAGATTATCGTTATTGTCAAGTCTAGCCTCGTCACTACTTCGGCCGAGGTTAGGCTCGGCACTTACTCAGTACATGGGGTCGGTTGTACTGATACTACACTGCACTTCTTTATGTTGTGCAGATCCCGCTCCCGGACCCCCTGGACCGCACTGAGGGAGTCACCTTCAGTCCACATTGAGCTTCAAGGTATACCACTGGCGTTCTTGGACCGTGGAGTCTCTTCTGCTATCGTGTCCAATTGTCTTACTTCTCTTTCAGTTCTAAAGACAATACTGTATTTCCTTTCAGACTTGTATTTAGTATTCTTATAGCTAGTCCGTGAGGTTGTGACACCCCGATTTTGGGATTTTGCGATATTGTTGTCTTTATCGTTTCATTATGCGTTTTGAAATATTATTACTTTTCTGCTGTAAAACTTTTGAAATGATTTGGGATGTTTCAGTAAAAGTTGAAAGTTCATGATTTGGGTTAATGGCTTTAAATACTGTTACGTTGTTTATATATGTCAAAATGTTGTGTACGTTGGCTTGTCTAGCGGGTTCAATGTTAGAAGCAGTCACGGTCTGAAAGGTGGGATTTCGGGTCGTGACACTGTTAAAGTTGGAGTACAAAAGCTGACCTAAAAATGGGAAAAGAAAGTGTTTATACTGGACCGAATTTTCTGGACAAAAGTACCCTTGCGGGGGTACCGCGGTCCGCACGAAATGAAGTGCGGCGCGGTGAGGCTTCCTTGGCTTCAAAATCTGTTTTCTGAACTTGGCCACCGCGGGCCTCATAAAATTCACCGCGACCGTGGTGGCTTCTATTGCGGTCGCACAAAATGGTTGTAGACCGCATCAGCATTAATCCTCCAAGCCACCAACCTCTCTGAATCTCAACATTGCGGACCGCACAAAGTGGGTTGCGGCCGCGGTGAGACCATTGCGGTTCGCACAACTGTTTTGCGACCGCACTGCTTGAGTTTCTGACATTTTCATCTCTTTGAATCTCTTCACTGCGGACCGCACTAAATGGAATGCGGCCGCAGTGGTTCTGTTGCAGTGTGCTTGGACTTGTTCTTGGTACTTGTGCATACTTCACTCCTTTCTGAGCTGGTTTTGACTAATTTGTCATCTTTTTGACCAAACCCTGCAAACAAGTACAATATGTAAGCCTTTGAGACTATTTTGTATACAGTTTTACTCAAAACTCAAGCAAGAAGGAGTGTAAAGTGAAGTATAATCCCTAGTTATCAGTAAGTATCCTGTCTAATCTTGTGAGGGGGGAAACTACCTCCTAGGTGATGTATTTTATATGTGATACTTGTTGTGGGGGATACGTACGCACGAGGTGACGAGAGTCCCTACGTGGCTAGATTCATTTTTATGTCCTGGTAGACTTATGTCCTCATGCTATAACTGTACTATTTGAGCTGCCCCTTGCCTATTAATTTCCTTTATTTTACTTCATAACTTGAGAACATACTTGCGTAGAGTGATAGACTTGCTATTTCATATATTTGAGGAGCTTCATGATTAGCCGTGGAACAATTGTGCTCCCCTTACGAATTTCTTCGGCGTTGTGTGTTTTCATCGAAAAGCTTCCTTAAAGTTCATAAGTCGCACGTTTATTTGTGAATGGGTTTTAGGACCCGTAAATTTTCTTATTTTAATAGGATCAGGATGTTCACCTCGGTAGTATAATAGATACATCTATGGTTCAAGTCGTTTGACCCTCGGCAGTGCACACTTTATGATGGGATCGGACCGTTCACCTCGGCAGGCTTATGTATCACACTTTCATGGGAGCGGGTCGTTCGCCTCGGAAATATAATAGATGTATCTATAGTTCGTGCCATTCGACCCTCGGCAGTGTACACATATGATGGGATCGGTGAGGTCCATTATATATGTACTCCGGTTGAGGAGGTAACTACTAATTGGGAGCTTGAGTTTATTGTTGAGAGGAGGATTGTACCACGTATTTATACTTGTTATCCCGTGTAGTTACTCTGCCTCACATCTGTTTACTTCTACTGTATCTGTCTTATTACACCTAGTAAGTTTTAGATGTCGACCCCTCATCACTACTTCTCTGAGGTTAGGCTAGATACTTACTGGGTACGCGTTGATTTATGTACTCATGTTATACTTGTTGCACTTATTGTGCATGTATATATATGTTTCTGGTGGTCCTCTAAGTGCAGAGGGGCGACTTTTTGCGGGACTTTACAGTGAGTTGCATTTCCTTGTTACGATCCGCAGCAGACAGATTCTCCATCAGAGTTGTTTATATTCTCCTCTCTAACTTGTATTCCCGATAGATGTTGTATTTTATTATATTTCCTAGTTGATGCTCATAAACTTGTGACACCGGGTTTTGGGGGCTTCTACTGGATGTTTGGTATGGTAGTTCACGTAGTTATTATCATTTTACCCTGTAAATTCTATTGCATACTATTTCATTAATGGAAATTATGATTCCAAATTAATAAAATGAGTAATTAAGTTCATCAATCATCGTTGGCTTGCCTAACGGCGGTGTTAGGCGCCATCACGACCTCTAGTGGATTTTGGGTCGTGACATAGACTGTCCATATCTTTTCTCAAGCTGTTTCCACAAATCATGTGAAGATTTGGAGTGAATTAAACTGGATCTAATTTGTTTTGGTGAGAGAATTCAATAGTCAAGCAAACACCATATCGTTACATCTCGTCCATAGATTGAAGAATTCAGAATTTTTCTTTGGTTTCACCAAGGTCCCATCAATGAAACCAAGCTTATTCTTAGCATATAAGTAAAATAAAATAGATTTCCTCCATGATTCATATCTAGTGCCGTCAAAAAAAAAATACCAAAGTCATACCTGTCGAGTCTGATCCATGGAGATTGTAAGGATGAAGATGATCGATTTTCGCCATTGGAGAAGGAACAGAAGTAGCAGATTCACTGGAAGCAGAATCCTCACTCAAGACCATATTCAAAAGAAGAAAATCAAAGAATTTCTAAGACTTCTAGAAATTTTTGTTGAATCGAAAATGGATCTGGTGAAAATGAATTACTTTGATATCATGTAAAACATAGGGAAGAAGAAAATTAATTGGTGAAGAAAAATTAGTTTCATTCTGCTCAAAATGAAAACTATGTACAGTGTCATATTATATATACACGTCAACTAACCTAACTGTCTATCATATGTTCACTTATATTCCCACGTGCGTGTATAAATAAACTATGTTGAGTCTTTACTCAAGAAGCTTCTAGATATAGATTCTACGATTGAGAACAAAACATATCACTTAATGAATAAAGGCTTTGATCATTCCACGTGCCCCTTCTACTGTTGAATAAGGAAGCCTTGTGTGTTGGTTTCTCTCATTTATTACCATCTGATGGCTTCAATAACCCTAGCCACCACAACCTTCTCTGTACACAATACCACCACTTTCAACAATAGATGAAGAGCATTGTTAGGGTATTAGTTTAAAACATTTGAGATTCAATAACGCTAACAATAGTAATTTGACACATGATTAATATAAAAACTACATTGTTGGCCTCGAGTGTCGGTTGGACACATGAAATGTAAATCTTACGAAACAAGCGCCTCCTAGATGGCCTTAGGGCGTTTTTTAGTCTCTCGCCCTAGAGCGAACATCAAGATAAATACAAAAAATCTTATAAGACCGGGATAAAATTTCCAAATTACATACTAATAAATATCTTAGAACATAAAATGCTTTGTTGCTGCTATAATTTTATTAAAGAAATTTGAGGCCCTAGTATAGCTATTTGTTAGCAAAATTTGACATTTTGTGATGTGAAACAAGAGTTTAGGGACTAAAACGAGAGGTAATAGTTACAGGGCTTAGTTAAAGACTTTTCAAAAGGTTTAGATACTTCTGCAGACTGCAATCTTCTGCCTGAAGCAGCTTCTAATGCAAATTAATTCTTCTCTATGCTAGAAAGTGCAAATTGCAAATTAATTGTTTCTCACTTTTCTTAAGTAATTAAACTAGCAGGCATTCATGTGAAATAAAATGCACATGAGTCAAATAATGCACTATGATTAATAAACTTATTAGAGAAAATTAATAATGCAAACAACTTACTGTCAGTTCTCAGGTACCAATCTCAAATCTCAAATTATCAAAGGAAAAAGGGAAATTTTGAAAAACAAAGAGCCCGGTTGGACATAAGAATTTTTTCAAATTTTTTTTATAAATTTTTACTTTTTTCCGAAATTAGTGTTTGGCCATAAAATTTCCAATTTTCATTTGATGATGACTTTTGAAATTTTTCGAAAATTTGAAAACTCCAAAAAGCCGGTTTTCAAAATTTTCAGTCAAATCACTCAAAAAAAATAAAAAAATGACACAAAATTATGTTCATATCCAAACACAACTCTAATTTTCAAATACCATTTTCATTTATTTTTTTTGGAAATTTTGCAGTTCTTATGTCTAAACGCCCACAAAATAAAAGAAAACTCTCAAGTTATGATGTTACCATCTTTACTTTCTACTTTTTTGTGGGTCCATAATGAAATCTCGATTTTAGTCATTCTACTGAATTATTACAATCATTAGGGGAACCTCCCATCCCCCTTTAATTAAAAGTAGGAAGGGTAAAAACTCTGGTTATAGCAAAAGGCCATGGTTTATACATTTTTACTTTGTCTTAAATTATTACTGTATAATTTATTCAAGATTTAAAGTTGATTGATACTTTCGAATTTTATTTGGAAAAATACGGAAAGTTACATATTAAGTACTTTTACTGTGTAGTTCCTAATTGTTCAAAAAATAATTTACTGGTGCCCTATAAGTTATACATTGATCCAGGTAAGTCCGCCAAATCATTCAATTAAAACAAAATAAATATTTATTTTAATCAAGTTGTATAGGAAAATAAGCAGATATTACTCTTATTTTTATTATTTTGAACTCTAAATTTTAATAACGGTAAAATAGTCTTGGAAAAAATAGTTAATAGAGCAGACTATTTATGTACTTTATTAGAAACCCAAACCCTTGATAAATTAATAAATGCCACATTGACCAAGCTGACTTTTCTTGTAAAAAATAAAAAAGAAAATATGAACTACATTGACTATTAATATTTCCTAAAAAGCAGTTGAATCCATTCCAAAAATTCCGGTTTGATAATAAATTATGTCAATTTGCAGCTAATTAGAGAAACTTTGTTCTTTATACTCCACTTTTGGCCTTGAAACGTGGAATATATTTTAAAATATTAATGACGATAAAATATTTAAGGAAGTAACATTTAAAAATCCCAGTCAAATGATCTTTGTTAACATAATCCTAAACAAGGGGGCCCCTCTAAACATATTTCGAAACAGATCCATAGATTTGAGGAATAGCACGACATGTTTAATTGTTTAAATCTAACTTTTTGTACCAAGATGATATAGTGCTATAAAATGATTAATTTAGTTTGCTGATAAATGTCATATTATAACTTATATTGTACTTTGGTTAAACTTCCAAAATCTACTTATTTAAAATAAAAATGTCAAAAGAACTTCTCGAAGAAATACATTAGGGGAAAAAATTAATTTTTTCAACTTCTGCTAGTACTCAAAAACAATTATCTTTTGCCGTAAAAGTTAAGCCAAATACTTTATATTTCTAAAATAAATATTTAAAAATAATAATTCTTTTAAAAGCTTGACCGAACATACTATTATGTTAGTTAATAGCCCGATGTTTAATTGTCAAAAAGATTATCAGAATATTATACACTAAATCTACTTTTTACCATGTATATACATAACAGCTGTCCATAATTGAATAATTTCTACATCCTAAAGCAATGCCCGCCGAAAGAAGAAATATATAAGAGCAAGTTAAAGTTATAAAGGAGTCCAAGAATAGGATAAAGTAGGTGAAAAATTATTATGTGTTTATATCAACACAATGAATATCATGTGTCTTTATATGTATTATTATTATTAAATTATAATTAATTAATTAATATTATTAGCTTAATTTATAACTTGACCATGATAAATTAGCATGATTTGGTTGTATATCTAATGTGTAAGTTTTTACCGGACAAACTAACTTGTGAAAATAATTAAGAATTGCATCTTGAAGTCAGAGATGCAACTGTTTGTATCTCAATACTAACCAATATTAAGAAAAAAGGAATACGAGAGAGATAAAAATAAGCATAATGCAACTTTACAGGATGAAATTAAAAAATAATCAGATTTACGAGTAATTATTAAAAAATAACCACAGTTTTAAAAGTAATCGAAATTTAGTCACTTTTTATGTAAAGATAAATTTGAACGAAAACGATGTTCAAAATCCTAATAATATTCAAGTATAATATACTTGAGCTAGTCCAGTATATTATACTGAAGTTTTAGTATAATATATCGGACTTCCATCATAATATACTAAAGTTTCAGTATAATATACATATTTTTCAATTACCAATTCAAAAACTGGCTGCCCGTGCTATTTTCACAACTTTATATGGACAATTTCATGTATTCAATTATTCAGAATTTCAGATACGCTTTTTCAATAATAATCCATGTGTGCCGGTCCATTATTATATTTAATCATAAGAGTACAAAAGAAATAAACGTCTGTATTAGTTCTCAAGTAATTTGCTTATCAATTAGATTAATTTCCTAAAAAGTAATTTTTTTAATTTTTCCCTTAATTAAGCCTTTGTCGTCAAACTTTGGATACCATGCTTCATTCCTGTGTAAAAAGCAAGTATATATTTACTAACTGTAACTCTTTTGCAGTTAAAAAAGTATTGGTTCTTACTTGTTATCATATGATATTTCTGTAGGGAAAATCATGAACAATAATGGGGACACATTTGTCTTCAAATCATTACAAAAGCTATATACTAATTATATTCGAGAAAATTTGATCGACTTTACTTTTAACTGGATCATAGTGATTAAAGCAATTAATGAACAAAATCATACGCAAATCTGGAATTATTTGGTACATTATGGACAAATACATAAAGAAAAAAAAATAGTATAAAGTAAGGGAAAATAAAATTAAACACATTTAGCCTTTCTCTTACTTGACGCAAAGAGATTTTCCTCTGAAGACTTAAAATAAAACGTACTACTTAATACTTTATTATTAAAATAATTGTTAGGAATGAAATAAATAAAAAAAGAAAAATAGGATGACAGTGACACCATTATTAATTTGGTATGCATACATTTCCAAGTACGGTATGAGTACCAAAATGAAGAGTTTACGTGCGCAGCTGTATCTATGACATGAGATATTCATATCGCCTTCTTTCAGTAGTCATAAATACAGTTGTTTTCACAAGAATTGCATGTTGACATTATTAGTCACAAAACAAATAAAAAATTACTAAAACTAATAGTACTAATAAAAATAAATAATAATAACAATAATAATACGAATGATCATAAGAATAGTAGGAGTAATAATAATAATAATAATAATAATAATAATAATACAGTCGTGGTTGTGATTATGACTGAAATTTAAGTTGAGAAATTTATAACACTCAAACGGTATAAATTTTCTTTTGTAATTTCAAGAAATATAACTCTTCTATTTTCCATAAATTAGCCCCAACTGCGATCGGATTGTCGAAATCAGATGCGGAGTCACGATTTAACCTTATGAGTTAGGGATTGTAATTCTTTTAAGTTACTGGATTTTAAATTAATAATTTTATATATTTAATAAATTTTTTAAGACAAATATATGTTTTGAACAAAATCTACTGATTCGGCCTAACGCGCATTCCATACTCTGTCTCCACCCCTGGTCGAAATAATTTGCTAGTAGGAGTTAACCAAAAGAAAAAAAGCACAAACTTGTGAAAAGTGGCCTAAGTTTAGGTAGAGTTGATCTATCCAGAGGCTGAACCAGAATTTATAGCTAATGTATTCTGAATTGTAGTCTTTTAAAATTATTGAGTTCTAAATTACTCCCTCCGGTTTATTTTATGTGAACTTATTTCCTTTTTGGTCCATTCCAAAAAGAATGAACCCTTTCTAAATTTAGAAATAATTTTGCTTAAACTTATAATTATACTCTTAATGAGAAACTTTTATAACCACACAAATATTCTGGGCCCTTTTTTGACTAATTTAGGACCACAAATTACAAAAGTCTTTATTTTTTCTTAAAGTCCGTGCCTAATCAAACAAATTCACATAAATTAAAACAAAGTAATAATTTATATATATTTTTAATGTATTTTTATAAGCAAATAAAATTTAATTTGAAACCAAGTTATTGAGTTCGGCAGAACCAGCATTACTTTGCTCCGCGCATGGATGAATACACGCTCGAAAACTAAAGGATATCGAATGACAAGAAAAATGAAAAAGTTCAAATAATACTAAATAAAAATAAAAACAAATTATCTACAAAAATAGTCTTTCTTCTTGTATTTTCATGATCTCTTCTATGTATACAAAAATACATACACAAGCTTTTCAATTTCAAAGCATACTAATGAACCTCACCACCTAACCAGCTACTGATCAATTATCATTTTGATCCACAAAAACCAAAAAAATTGTTCTTGAATTAAGCCAATAATTAACCATATATCAGCCTCTTCATCTTTTCATAATTTCCCTTTCTCGTCACCTTCACCAAAAGAAGCTAAATCAACCTAACACAAATCCTTGTTATATCATCAAAGTCAAGAAAAAAGAAAAAAGAAAAAAGAAGTCTTGAAACCCAACAATGTACAGTATTCCTCCAAAAAGAAGAAGATGCATGTATTTGATTTCGTCTGGCAGAGGCGGATCGAAGATTTAAACTTAGTTTTCAGGGTAATCTCCAAGTACTCTTGAGACCAATATCATTGTGTTTTCTTGATGGACCAGAAGCTGGTATAGGAATTCTCTTTGGCAATAAGTTCCAAAAATGACCATATTTATGAGAGTTTATTTGGTTACTAGGGTTAAATAGTTGAGAGCTGGTTCTTGAGGCATGACAATGACCAAAAATAGTGACTAATATAATAGCCATCCAAAAGAGTAGAATAAGAGTTACTTTTCTTCTGAAGAAACTGATCATATTCTTGAAAACTCAATGGACAAATCAGTAAGAGTTCAGAAATATAGCAGAGAAAACATGGAATATTTTGGATGACTTTTTGAGGCAGGAAGATTTTATTAGATGCTTCTTGTATTGGCAAGTAATGTTAGAAAGAAGAAAGAAGAAAAGAAGAAGAAGAGGACATGAAGTAGAAAGTTTGAAAAGTTTGATAAGGCTTTTTTTAAAGGGGCCATTTGGTTTGGGTTATAGAGAGTAGTGACTTGAGAGCCAATATTGAATAATAAAGGAAAATAAATGGAAATAATGGAAGTGACACAAAGAGAAAAAATAAAGGTGTTCTCTTCTTCTTTTGTCAAATGCCCAAGAAAAGAAATGGAGAAAAATAATAGGGTAAGGGTAACTAAAAGTATTTAGTAATTGATTAATGTTTTTGATGGCAGGAGATAACAGATATTTCTTAGAATTAATATGTAAAAGCAGCGGTAATTAAAAATATTTAGTAATTGATATTCTCTCTGGTCCGCAATAAGTGATTTTTTTTCTTTTTTTTGTGGTCCAAAATAAGTGATTTTTCTAGATTTCAAAAATGAATTAATTATTTTTTCGTACACGGCCCTTGGAGTATGTGTTATGAGTGTTTTATGTGAATTGATATTAAAGGTTAATATGATTAATTTCATTACTAATTAATATTAAAAGGTAAATTTCTTAATCTATATGAAAACAATCAACAAATCACTTATTGTGGACTGGAGGAATTATCTATGATGGTTGGAGTAAGTATGTATATTGTAGAATTAATTAAAAGTACGTGTAAATTGGTGCGGACGTTATAATTAAAAAAAAATTACAATTATTTGGGTGGGGGTGGGGGGGGGAGTATGTAGGAAAATAGATGGGGTTATAGGGGGTTATGGCATTTTATGCATTAGGTGAGTATTTGGACCCACTACAATTTTAATGGACAACTAAGGCTTTGGCACTGTTCTTTTAGAATCAAGAAAACAGGAAATCATGTCCCCTCTTTTCCACAGTTCCTTTTTGTAGTGTTTGATTTGATGCTTTCCTTCTAAACATATATAATCTATCCAGTCTCATCGGGGAAGCGCTCCCTACCAAGTATTTTTTCATACCTAAGACTCGAACCTGAGACCTTTGGTTAAGAGATGAGCAATCTCATCCACTGCACCACATCCTTTGGTGGGAACTATTTCAATTCTCAAAGTATAGGAAAACATAATATAACAGCTTCCCCGAAAAAAGTAAATTGTGACATTATATTGATAATAATTCGGAGTTAGTCGTGCTCTAATGTAAGTTTCGGATATCGAGTGAAAAATAATATTTGGAATCGTCTTGTTAAGAAGCATTTTACTACTCAATTTAGGATTTTTAATTGATCACAAATGCAGACGCAGAACATTGGGTGAAATCCAAAAAAGAAAAAGAAATCGGCTAAATAGATGCATAAAAAAAGTAAAGATTTTACAACTTAAAAGATATTTCGGTGCACAAAACATTCGGTTTGAAAAAGAAAGGTTAGCCATTAGAGAGTTTATACAGATTGCTTGTGGAATATAATTACCTTCCTATGATCCAAGTAGTTACTCTGCGTAATATGACTGCAAACTACCTGAAATTAAACTATGGAAAGAAAATGGGGAATAATATGTACCTTTTTTCCCGATCAGCTAATTTTCCAAATTTTAATCAATCATTTAGATTTTGTAAGATTAGATTATGGTCTATAACTATAGTACTCCCTTTGTCTTAAAGTGGTTGTCATTTTTCAGTTCTAGGGAATCAAATTAAGGGGTTTTTTGACTACTAGTTCAGAATAAAAAATTTAAAACCAAATTAGCTAGATATATATAATTCACGTTGTCTTATTTAATGTAGTCTATTTGAAATGATATGGAATTTGAGCAACAATTTGATTTGTTGTAATGACCCGACCAGTCGTTTTGAGCATTTGCATTTCGCTCAGTAGTTTGGGGGCACGAGTAGCTCCATCTGATGAATTAGGACTTGTATGCAAAATTTGAGTTAATTCCGAGTTAATTTAATATGTTTCGGTGCAAGTTTTTGGAAATCGGAAGTTCGAAAGTTTATTTAGTTTGATTTGAGGCGCGTTTCGTCGTTTGAATGTTGTTATGCATGATTTGAGGCCTTGAGTTGGTCTGTGTTATGTTATGGGACTTGTTAGTATATTCATACGGGGTCTCGAAGGGCTCGGTGAGTTTCAGATAGGTTTAGGCCGTGTTGCGCTCGTTTTTCTTATGTTTCAACGTCGTTTCTTCAAGCATAAATGGTACCACATTAAGCAAATGAGCTCCGACTTCTGTTTTGATTGAAGCATTAGATCTGTATCGTAATTATGGAGTCATTGCAAAAGAATCGTCGAATTTGGACATCGTATGAGGAATTTATGGTCATTTTACTAAAAATTGGGTTGCCACTGAATTCGTATTTAAAAATCGGCAGTATTTGCAAATATTGAAACCAACATATCTCCTTCATTATAAGGTCAAATTGAGTGATTCAAAAGCCTAACTTACTAAAATTTCACAAGGAATTCATTGGAGGCATAAAAAGCGAGTTTTGGGATCATTTGGCATGAGAAACGAGGTAGAATAACTCGCAGAAAAATATATAAAACAAGAGTTTGGTCCTTTAGCATTATTTGATGTATTTGAGTTGTTTTTGGTTAGTTTCGATCCGTTTAGAGGTCGGAACGCGCGGGATGGAATCTAGGGACCATCGCCTGGCTTACTCGGCATTGGTATTGGCTCATTCGAGTGTAAGTAACTCCTCTAAACTTAGTGCTGAGGGTATGAAACCCCGAACTAGGTGTTATGTGATTGGTATTGAGGTGACGCACATGCTAGGTGACGGTCGTGTGGGCGTGCACCCTGTGAAGTGGGACCCTATGGTTCCCAGGCCCAGTATAGTGGTCCTATTTTGTCGATATCTATGTTTTTACCATGTGATAAAGTAATTGAGCTGTCAATCATGCTAGATATCATGTTTAAACTTTATGCCGATAATTTTGGGACCCATAGTTATCGTTTCTTGCTGTTATTTAAAAAACTTCGTTGATATTTTGTACTCAGTCATGTTCATGAATCCATATCATATCTGAGTTTTAGTTGTTATCTATTGATACATCATATTCTTGTTGTCGGGCTAGTTCCATGTCATTGTGAGCCCGTGAGTGAGACTGGATAGATTGATGACTAGGTGAGGCCGGGGGCCTGGTTGTGAGGATATTGATACCATAGCACGTGAGTTGTCTATGCAGATTCAGGTATTGATATCATAGCACGTGAGTTGTCCGTGCAACACGTGAGTTGTCCGAGCGGATCCAGATATTGATATCATAGCACGTGAGTTGTCCGTGCGGACCCAGATATTGATATTATGGCACGTGAGTTGTTCGTGCAGCACGTGCGTTGTCATTTCTTAGCGCTTGGGCTGTAGGAGCTCCTCTGGAGTCTGAACACCCCTAGCGAGCACAGTCGACTATTAACGTGTGTGGATCGAGATACATGGCATTTGCATGCACGCATGACAGGCATGCATAGAGATGCATTTTGTTCCTCATGTTATATAGTTTCATGTCATCCATGACTTATTATATACATTGACATGTGGGCTCAGAGAGGTATTTTGTACCTGTTATTTGTAAAGAAGAGGAAACATCTTACTTATTGCTGAAAAGTGTTTGGGAAAAATCATAGATTTCAAACTTACCTGTATTTCAGAATTATGACAAAGGATTTGAGTTCTCACTAAGATATTTGAAAAACATGTCTATTTTCTGGATCTGTGAGCGAGTTGAGCATTTTACTTTTGAGATACTTTTTTTATTACTTGTATTACGCTGTTGCGAACTGTTGTAGAATACTGGTATTGGACCCGACCTAGTGTTAGCTCGTCATTGCTTTCAACCTAAGGTTAGGTTTGTTACTTGCTCAATACATGGGGTTGGTTGTACGATACTACACTTCTGCACATTGCGTATAGATGTCGATTGTTGTTTTTTGTTGTGCTCGATGGTTGCAGAACTTGAAGATGTATCGGCGTCTCTGTTGTAGCCACCTCCTTTGTTCGAGGTAGCCTTAGATTATAAAACTATGTTTATGTACTTTTCAAACAGATTGTGTATTTATTTCATTGTTGCTTTGTAAACTCTATTCGTAGAAGCTTATGATTTGTACTAACAGTCCTTAGGGGAAATGTAATGGATTTAGATAATTTATTTTGTTTAATTGACTTATTAATCTTATTGAAGCTGGATAGTTATTAGTTGGCTTACCTAGCGGGTTGGGTTAGGTGCCATCACAATTAACGAATTTTGGGTCGTGACAAGTTGGTATCAGAGCTCTAGGTTCATAGGTTCTACAAGTCATAATCAAGTGTCTAGTAGAGTCTTGCGGATCGGTATGATGACGTCCATACCTATCTTCGAGAGGCTACATGGCATTTAGGATATACTTCCCATCTTTCTTTCCTTATCGTGCGACATTGATTCAGCTTGAAGCGTAATCCTTTGAACTTCTTCCACGCATTCGTATGTGCACATGAGCGATCGATATCAGTTGTGCATCGATGGCTTATGATTCCCTAGATGAGGTGCGAGATGTGATTTCTGTGTGTTGATGATGGGCTAGTCTGGAGGACTTGAGGCTGGGTTTTTACTGTAGCTTGAGAACAGAGGTGTTGATTGTGTGAGCACGTGCTTTTCGATTTATATGCCCGGTAGTATCCCTATTAGTGGAATTTGTGGCTGGATGGCTACGTGATGAGCATGATGTGACTGCGAGATGTGTTCATGTGGTTTGAATATGACGAGAAGGGGTTGTTTGAGGTGTAGAAAGAACTATTGGGTGCTTGATTTCCATCTTGATTTGACGTGTAGTCTCGAGTTATGGGTGTGTTGAAGGATATTTTCATGTTCTTTAGTTGAGGAGTGATGTAAATTTTCATGTCGTGACATGATTTTAGACTCAGGAAGAGTAAGTGATTGCGTAATACTTATGACTGTGGAAGGGCGTAGAGAGATGTCAGTTTGAGGCTCATCAGGCGGGTTATCACCTACGGGGTGTCCTGAGGTTGTGTGATCCCTATGTTGTTTATCTGGAGAGTTTTCTCTTACCAGTGGGTTATATGTGTAGAACCTGAGTTTGGATCGCTTAAGGAGGTTGGCTTGACTGTCACGAGGATGAACGCGATCTTAGTAGATGATTTGAGGTATTATATGGTTTGTGTTACATAAGTTTATGAAGGATTCAGTTGAATTTTTAGTGCGGATTTTGGGCAGCAATAGAGCATGGGTATAATAAGTTATAAAATGCTTTATTCCTCGGCTTTGAGCCAAGTGGGGGAGTTTGCTATCGATGAGTTGATTACGCGGTTAGGTAATGTATTGGTTTAAGTTTGAGGTATACTAGTGAATCAATTATGGCTTACAGAGGTTGAGATCTAGGATGTCTCGAGTAAGGAAATTTCTAGATACGAGTTGTATTACACTCTATGGGTATATGGAAATCATGGAATGATTGGGTGGTTATTCGTGAAGGATGTAGTGTTCATGGAGTAGAAATTTGTTCGATTGCTTAGAGGTGTGAATTACTTCTTAGGGTTTTGGGGTACAAATGGGGAACAGGTCGTTCGGTTCGTTTGGGCAGCTATTGAAATTCAAGTAGAGTGGGTGACTTTCGAGAATGGTTCTAATGAATTCAAGATTTATACATGTCAATTGAGAATGTTGTAGATTTGTATATGGCTAGAAGATGAGAGTTACATTGGATGGTGTCAAGACTCGCAGTATTTCTATATCATTATGGATTCTACATTTAGTATCGTGAAGGTAATGGCTTTATATTCACATAAGGTCTCTTTAGAGTGAGTATCTCGGTTGTGCTACTTTTGGGGGTGCTTAAGAGAGCATTCAGCGGCTTATGACCTTATGACGATATTGTTTTATGCTGGGGTCTTGTGTGGTGAGCTTTGGTTGCGGATTGTGGTATTATGGCAAGGAGAAGTATCTATTTGAAGGTAATCCAGAAGGAACTCGGAGAATTAGGACAACTTGGTGATGGGTTGGATCAACATGGTAACAAATGTGATTGGCTCTTCTGGTTCTTATGATGAAGTGAGTTTCTTCTGGTGTTTTGTGGCGATACTCTCGGGTTTTGATGGCTTGCGTCTTTTGGCTGAGTTACAGGAATTCAGTCCTGACGGTGTGGTTAAGTGTAAATGGTTTAGGAGAGTTCTTGATGATTTCTACCACGGGTTGAGATATATATTTCCTACTTGTGCGAGGGGAATGTTGCGTATTGTGATTTTCTCCTGGATGAGATCAAATGAAAAGTTCTCGGCCAATTGAGTGAGTAGTTCCTTGTGACTCGGAGCGGATTATGAAGTTCTCATATTTTTCATATGATTGCACGGTATATGTGGTGTGAGGTGTGGGATGGAGATTTGCATGGGCAATGTCACATTTCAGTTATGAAGGAGACTCGGTAAACGGTATTACTATTTGGTATAGTTTGATGATAATGTACATTTCATAAGGGGCGATGTGTTTCGATTATGGATACTTCATTGGTATTGCGGTGCTCTCCTAGTTGATTAGCTGTTGATGTTCAAATTTTGCTTTGTGGCACAGAAGAATTATAGAAGTATTTTTTGTGGGATGATCTCGTATTGGAGAAGTGTTAGGCATCCAAGCGATAGAGATGAGATCATATATGATGATTTGTGTGTTCTATGGATTTGGAGACTGGAGTTTCCATGAGTAGATTCTTTCGTGGTTGTGGACTATGGAAATGTAGCCAGGGTTTGGCAGAGGAGAGAATGTGTTGTGATTCAGTCATTGTGACTTTTAGAGGGTTATTTATCTATTGTGGGTGACCAGAGTTGATTTGGAGTTCATTGGTAGGCCCAATATGGATGTGTGTCCAGCACTGGGTCTAATTTGTTTACTCTGAACTGCTATTGTTGATGTGTGTGCCATTCAGTTGTTATTGAGCTTATTCGTGTTCTGAAATGATCTGTGAGTTACCCTTCTATGTTACTAGGAGTGTGAATCGTTGGTTATATGCACACATGGTGCGGTTCTATTTGGGATTATAACGGAAATTTGAGCAAGATGAGAATTTGGGTATTGGATGATGGCATTGTGCTATTTTCTCCCCGCGGATATGGTAATGCATTTTGGGTACTTGATGTCGAATTTCGAGTGGTTATGGATTTTGAGCAGGGTGGCTCGAGGTATATAATATGGACCAGCGTTTGGATAGGGGTCACGCAGTGTAGCGGAGTTATGTAGAGGTATGATCCTTTGTGTTAGGTTCGTGTGTTTTGGTTCTGCGGTGTGTGATGAGTTCTTAGCATTGCGTTGTGGTGATACACGTTGATCCTGCGAGGCAGTTCTCTTGTTTGATGTCATTTTCCAAGTTTGGGTACATTTGGAATGTTGCTTATTAGTGCACAGACTGCAGAGGTCGTGGCTTTAGATTGTATTGATGTGTCATGTCACTAGAATGGTCGTGTTGGATGTGATGAGGTCATTGGGCCTAGAATGGGTGTTATCGGATCTGATTGCGGTATACTTGGAAGGATTTTGTTGCTGATTGGCTTAGAAATTTACTATTGTTCCTATCGAAGGAGAGGGAGTTCCACAACTAGTTGATCTGATAAATGGTTATGAGTTTCTGTCTGTTTCTTTCATCATCAGCAGTACACAAAGTCTTTAGAATGAAGTTTTGTTTGACATGAGGTTTATTACCGTTATTGGGTTGTTTAGGCAGCTACTATGATCAGAAACTTTACTGCGAGTATGTGAGTCATGTGGTATATTGGATGATTACATCTTGGGTTGTGGTTATGACTTGATATAGCTTGTTCAGGCTTATACAATGTGTAAATGCGAAGTTTGGGTCTTTTAGTAAATTCCGGATGTTGAAAATTGGATTCTGTGGTTTACCGACTAAGGTTGAAGTAATGATCTTTAGTTATGTTGTGTTGTCGGGCCTATATCGAATAGGGTAACGGGATCACCCCCGGGTATGTGCATGGTAAGATTGCACGGTGGTTTGAAGGCTTAGGAACAACTCTTGGCACGTTCGAGGACGAACGTATATTTAGTGGAGAAGAATGTAATGACCCGACCTGTCGTTTTAAGTATTTGCATTTTGCTCGGTATTTTGGGGGCACGACTAGATCCGTATGATGTATTAGGACTTGTGTGAAAAATTTGAGTTAATTCCGAATTGATTTAATATTTTTCGGCGTGTGTTTTTGGAAGCCGAAAGTTCATTTAGTTTGAGTTCAGGCGCGTTTCGTCGTTAAAATGTTGTTATGCATGATTTGAGGCCTTGAGTTGGTCCGTGTTATGTTATGGGACTTGTTAGTATGTTCGTACGGGATTCCTAGTGGATCGGGTGAATTTCGGATATGTTTGGGCAGCGTTGCGTTCGTTTTTCTTATGTTTCGACGACGTTTCTTAAAGCATAAATGGTACCATATTAAGCAAATTAGCTCCGATTTCTGTTTTGATTGAAACATTAGATCTGTATCGTAATTACGGAGTCATAACAAAATGAATCGTCGAAATTCGACATCGTATGAGCAATTTATGGTCATTTTACTAAAACTTGGGTTGCCAATTTTTTCCCCAGATTAATTACGAAATTGCCACTGAATTCGTATTTAAAATTCTGCACTATTTGCAAATATTGAAACTAACATATCTCCTTCATTATAAGGTAAAATTGAGTGATTCAAAAGCCTAACTTACTAAATTTCACAAGGATTTCATTGAAAGCATAAAAAGCGAGTTTTGGGGTCGTTTGGCATGAGAAACGAGGTAGAATAGCTGGTAGAAAAATATATAAAACAAGGGTTTGTTCATTCGGTAATATTTTGAGTTGGGGAGCTCTGACTTGGGCGATATTAGAGGCGATTTTCACCATATGGATTGGGGTACGTGTTCTCTACTCGGTTTTGGTTATATTTCATGAATCCATCCTCATTTTTTGGGATTTGATTCATGATTTCAAAGTGATATTTGGGGGGTTTTGCCTAAAGTTTCATAAAGTGAATTTTTAAGTTTAAAACATCGATTCGGAATCGGGTTTGAGTGAAATTAGTATGCTTGGACTCATAATTGAATGTGTTTTCGGATTTTGTGAGTTTTGTCGGGTTCCGAGGTGCGAGCTAGGGTTGGGAAATTTGGCCGATTTGGGATTTTGATTAGAGATTTAAACTTTTTAAATTGGGATTGGTTCCTTTAGCATTGTTTGATGTATTTGAGTTGTTGTTGGTTAGTTTCGATCCTATTGAAAGTCGGAATGCGCAGGATGGCATATTTGGAGCATCTCCTGGCCTGCTCGGCATTGGTATTGGCTCGTTCGAGTTTAAGTAACTCTTCTAAACTTAGTGTTGAGGGTATGACACCTCGAACTAGGTGTTATGTGATTGGTATTGAGGTGACGCACATGCTAGGTGACGAGCGTGTGGGTGTGCACCTTATGAAATGGGACCCTATGGTTCCCATGGCCCAGTATAGTGGCCCTATTTTATCGATATCTGTGTTTTTACCATGTGATAAAGTAATTGAGCTCTCAATCATGCTAGATATCATGTTTAGACTTTGTGCCGATACTGTTGAGACCCATGGTGATCGTTTCTTGATTTTATTTCACAAACTTCATTGATATTTTGTACTCAGTCATGTTCATACATTCATATCATATCTCAGTCTCAATTTTTATCTATTGATACATCATATTCTTGTTGTCGGGCTAGTTTCATGGAACTGTGAGCCCGTAAGCGAGACTGGAGAGATTGATGACTGAGTGAGGCCGGGGGCCTGGTTGTGAGGATATTGATATCATAGCACGTGAGTTGTCCGTACAGCACGTGAGTTGTCCGTGCGGATCCAGGTATTGATATCATAGCACGTGAGTTGTCTGTGCTGATCCATGTATTGATATCATAGCACGTGAGTTGTCCGTGCAGCACGTGAGTTGTCCGTGCGGATCCAGATATTGATATTATGGCACGTGACTTGTCCGTGCAGCACGTGAGTTGTCCGTGCGGATCCAGATATTGATATTATGGCACGTGACTTGTCCGTGCAGCACGTGAGTTGTCCGTGCTTAGCGCATTGGCTGTAGGAGCCCCTTCGGTGTCTGAACACCCCTAGCGAGCGCAATCGACTATTAACGTGTGTGGATCGAGATACATGCATATGCATGCACGCATGACATACATGCATAGAGATGCATTTTTTTCCTCATGTTATATAGTTTCACGTCATCCATGACTTATTATAATACATTGACATGTGGGCTCAGAGAGGTATTTTGTACCTGTTATTTGTAAAGAAGATGAAACATTTTACTTATTGCTGAAAAGTTTTTGGGAAAAATCATAGTTTTTAAACTTACCTGTATTTCGGCATTATGACAAAGGATTTGAGTTCTCACTAAGATTTTTGAAAAGCATGCCTATTTTCTGGATCTGTGAGCGAGTTGAGCATTTTACTTATGAGACACTCTTTTTATTACTTGTATTACGTTATTGCAGAATACTGGTATTGGACACGGCCTAGTGTTAGCTCATCACTGCTTTCAACCTAAGGTTAGGTTTCTTACTTATTCAGTACATGGGGTCGGTTGTATTGATACTACACTTCTGCACATTGCGTGCAGATGTCGGTTGCTGTTGTTGCTGTGCTCGATGGTGTTGAAACTTGAAGATTGATTTGTAAACTCTATTCGTAGAAGCTCATGATTTGTGTCGCGCCCCTTTTTTTCCCTGTTACAGCGGAAGTCCGGGTTTCGACATTCATTGGGACAACTCGTTTTCTTTTGGGAAAGGGGTACAGGAGTTGAAGAGTCCCCACCTAACGTATTTAAGGTGCGTTAGGGCACCTATAGCAAATAACTCATAAAAAACCAATTTGTGTTACCAAAGATTGGGTAAGGGCTTAAAATTATCTTGAGGGGAAGGTGTTAGGCACCCCTAGAGGTCTACAATGGTGGGTCCCGTCCAAACTTATTTTGTGAATTAGTCATTTAACAAATAAAGTAGTCTAAGCACACATATGTATTAAAACAGGGAAGTCCTAAGTTTATTAGCCTATAGGGTCACATATGTACAATACCCGGTAATCCTTCCTCAACTAGAGGGGTTACGTGTGACATTAACGCATAGGTCATCATATCCTTTTACAACCCAATTACCCTCCCCTTAGTGGTTATACAAGCGGTTTTAATTAGAAGAACTCTATGCGTGCATTACCCGTCCCTTCCTTATGGCCCTGGAGGTGTTTAGGACATCTAATTTTTAGACAGTTCTAGACTCTTCTAAGGTGGTTAAAAGGGAAAAATCTAAGCGACAACAAAGAACAAACATGACTGTCAAGTAAAAAAGCAATTAAAGGGATCATGTTTACCTCCACAAATAAATAGATAATTAGCACGTCTCAAAGAACAAGATTTCAGGTGTTTCAGAAAGGTCCTAGAACATGATATCTAGGTGAGCATGACAAGCAGAGAATGCAACATTGTGTTAAGGCGAAGCGATAGAAACCTAATTAGTTTGCCTACTGATTTTAGAATCTTCTAAATAAGCAAAGCATAGTTTCACAGTTTTTATAAGATCTTAATTACCTACAGGCTTGCCTAGGGGTGGATCGGGGATACCCTATAAACATGTTGTCTAAATGCGATCAGAATTATGGAAATTGATTAAAACAAACAGTTTGAATTTACTACGTCCTATAGGCATGCCGGTCTAGGTGATGAACATTACAGAATTGGTTTACACACAGTTACCTCTATAACATCTAGGTGTTGGGATTTCTTTATAAACACTCTTATAAACAGGATAGTTACTGATTTTACGGTATGCATACATGGTTTTAAAGCAAATGCAATAACAGTTCTAAAGCATGATTTTTAATGCACATAAAGAATGGATGTTTTTGTTAGGCAGAGTTACAACAGTAACTTAACAACAGACTTTCTAGGTGGTCATGATTATGTAGAAGCAACATTTCGTAACAAATGACATAATATGTTTTCTAGTATGTCAAACAATCCTAAAGGCATGGTTTCTAAGGCATAATAAACCTAAAGCATGATTTCTAGTGCGAGTAAACATAACAAACCTAAGGCATGATTTCTATTGCAGATAAACATAATAAACCTAAAGGCATGATTTCTACCCGATTTCCCCACAAAATTTATATAAGAATCCCTCCCCTTTTACTAATTTCCTCAATTTCTGTTTACAAGGATTATTATTACAGACCATAAATAAATGCATTACATAATAAGTAAAAGCTATGCTATAAGGATCCTGAATAGGCCCAAAGTGAACCTGGAAATACCAGGCCTTCAAATAGTCCAAGATGCCATAGTCTCATAGTATCCAATAGGGGTATCCTGGTGCGTCAAAGTCCCCAAGGGCCTCAGGTACCCCGGGCAATGCTCACACCAAGACCCTTTTAAATGGAGAAATGATTATGTGCAGTTTGGAAGGGCCAGCCTTGGTGTGTCAGAGTTCGGAGGAATCTCATGGATTCCTAGCAGTACACACACTGGAGGAGAAGAACTTAAGTAATCTAAAAGTAGAAGTGAGAGTGCTTGACATAGTTGAGAGGCTTTGGGAAACAGTATATAAGTAAAATCTTTAGGAGTGAAAATACTTTTAGGAATAGCAATAGTTTAGAGAAACATATTAGGAGTGAAAAACATGTTGAAAACTTTTTGAGGGAAAGGAAGGTTCAACAAACAACAACATAGTCACAAAAACATCACATTGCCCAGATTCAACTTCAGTTTGAAAAATAATTAATTCTAAGTGAACAAACAGTTGCACAAAAGGGAGCAGGGGTTGGAAACACAAGATGTTTGAAGCATAAGCACATAAAAAGAAGGGTGAAGGCAGTTTAATAGGGACACATAGCAGGCATGAATTAACTAAGGCATAATGATTTAAGGTCTAAACATGAATCACTCCAATCTTATAATCATACTTAGTGATAGGGTAAGCATGCTACTTAAGACAAGAGATAAGAAGGCCTAGGCATTGTACTAAATATGTTGGCTAAACACATAGGTCTGGATACAGAGGCAGTCATGTTGAATAATATAGAAAGAGCCACAGAAATCCAATCACACAAAGTAATCACATTAGTTGGGGTTACAAGATAGGGGAGACACAAAGTAAACAGGATGTTTTAAGGCCATATTGAATACTCAAGTAAAAGGGACATGCTAATTAAAACAATGAAACAAGAGAAGGTGAAACTTAAGCATGCTGGTCAAGGCAGCAAACAGGAAAGAACATGGAACTAAGTACATAAGCAGTTGAACTAGTGCAGAGAGAGACATGAGTTTAACAGCTATGGAGCAACAAGGAGCACATAAATTTAAACTCCGTACTAAAAGGGATGGTATTAAGAACAGAAACATACCAGTTAAGAGAGCAAAATAGAAGGTAAAGTAGGTAGAATTCCACAGTCTAGCCTTGGCTTTCAGTCGGCTAGACAAGCAATAAGCACAAGTAACATAAAGAGAGAAGAGAGAAAGTTTGTGTGTGTGTTTTGAACTACTATTTGTGTGTTTGAGAGCTAAAATAAGAGTGTATATATAGCACTTAGGGAGTAGAACAAATAAGGTAAAGAGAATCGGAATTCAATCAATTAAGGGCAATCAAATAATCACATAATCAATTTCCATGGGGGGTTCAGAATAGACCCCTTAATTTGGGGGTAATCAATTAACGGTCACAACATGAGGGTCTAATTAAGGCAAAGAATCCAAATCATACCAAATAGGGAATTGGTAAAAATCCAAAACCGTATGGATGACAAATTAAGGCAACTAAAAGAGGGAAACATGTCACAAATAAGGGAACTGGTAAAAATCATTCACACAAATTTTAACAGGGTGATTAATAGGAAATAGTCAGTAAGAAAATCTTCAAAGAGTACTGATTTTTTACAGAAAAGAATTACTCAGATTCCAAAAATAGAAATCAAATAAGTAAAACTTCACAGAAATACTAGGTTTAACAAGAAAAGCTGGTTCGAATCACTAATAGAGATCAATTAGGGAAAAAGTCCCAAAGAATACTGGATTTTAACAGGAAAAACATTTAAGTCCAAAAATGGAGTAAACTAATACGACTGTTATCATAGAACTAACAAAAGCATCGAAACAAAAATTGAAGAAACCAATATATCACACAGAATCGTTTTGGAATTGAACATTCATGCGAAAATTAGTCAAGATGATGAAGGAACAATTAATAAACACTGAGAAGTTAGAAAAATCTTTGAAGAACAGTTTGGGATGAATCCTAGTTTAGAAAGAGTGATTAAAAATAGAAATGGTTAATTAAAACAAGAGATTTTTAAAGGAAAACACTTAATAGTACTCGAATCACCACAGATCTATAAAGATCTGAGAAGAATCGACAGTAATGAACTAGAGTTTTCAGAAAATAGTAGAGATGAAGAGAATCAATCAAAAGACCCATAGATTCGTAACAAAAACGAGGAGAAATCCTTACTTACCAACGAAAATGGCCTGAGACAGGCCAGTAAACAAGTTTCAAACCGGGACAAGTTGGCTTTCCTTGAGAGCTTCTCAAGGACTCATGAAATCAAAGATCCATGGAGAATAGGAGACCAGGGGTGGTCGAAGAAGGCACAGAAACGCCATAGAAAGGATGTTCTCGCCGGTGACGGTGATTAGGGTTAGGGTGAGTTGAGAGTGAGTTTGAAGGGGTGAGGGAACGGTGACAGCGGAATTGGAGAGAATGAGGGAGTTAGGGGGTTGGTTAATTAAGGTAGGCTTAATTGTGGACCGTTGATCAAATGATCAACGTGCACGATTAAACGTGGCTAATTGGTCGGGTGTGTACAGATTGGGCTTTAAGGGGTTTGGGCTAGTTTTATTAAGGGTTTTGGACTGGTTTTAAAGCGATCAGGTCTGAAAAATAAAAAGCTATTTGTTAAATACCCAACAATTGATAAAAAAATATTTTATAAAATAATTAACAGATCATATAAAATATTTTTCATGCACAGAAATGTTTTAAAAATAATTACTCAATATTTAAAAAATACAATGAGCTATTTTCTGGTAAAATAATATAATAATGCATGCATGAGCTATAATTGCAAAGTTATTGCAATTGTAACTCAAAAATATAAATTTGGCTATTTATGCAATAATTTAAGCCTAATATAAATAGCAATAGCAATATTAATCCATGAAATTATTATAAAGTCTTTTGTGATGCAATTTATAATTATTTATAAAAATAAAATATTGGGATAAATTAATTAAAAAATCTCTACAAAATATAGAAATTATGAAAAAATATCAATTGATGCTAATGTATAGTTTTGAAGGTATATCTGCATTTAAAAAATATTATAAGGAAAAATTGGGTATCAACAATTTGTACTACCAGTCCTTGGGGAAATGTAACGGATTTTGATAATTTATTTTGTTTAATTGATTTATTAACATTATTGGAATTAGATAGTTATTAGTGATGATTTTAGGGGTAATTGGCAGTAAAGAACCCTAGTTAATTGTTTTGAAAAAAAATGAAATGGAGATGAGAGAACCTTCCAGAGAGAGAATTCTTTCATTGAATTATGAAAATGTACAGTATTACAATGATATAACTTCCTATGTATACACATCTATAATAACAATAATCTAACCTCTTAACTAACTATCTTTTGTGCTATTTACAAGTTTGCCCTTGCATACATGTATTATGTTATACCTATTTCATCACTCTGCCTCAAGCTAGGGGGTGCAAAAATGTTTAGCACTCCTAGCTTGCCAACTAGGTATTCATGTTGTGTCTTTGCCAATCCTTTTGTGAGAATATCTGCTTCTTGATCTTTTGATCCCACATGTTGTGTCCTTATCAGTCCTTCTTGCATTTTTTGTCGGATGAAATGACAGTCTATTTTTATGTGCTTTATTCTTTCATGGAACACAAGATTAGCTGCAATTTGTAATGCAGCTCTACTGTCACTATACACCTCAACTGGTAATTCAACTTTTGTTCCCAACTCTTTTAACAAAGTTGTCAACCAAACTACTTCTGAAACTGCACTGGCCATGCTTCTATATTCTGCTTCTGCTGAGCTTTTGGAAACTGTATTTTATTTTCTTTGATTTCCAGGAAACCAAAGATTCTCCATATTTGATTAATAAGCCTGAAACTGATCTCCTGGTGTTGGGACATGATGCCTAATCTGCATCACAAAACACACTGAACTTGGTGGAACTCTTGCTGCTCAGTAGAATTCCTAACCCATGCTCTCTCTTAATGTATCTTAATACCCTTATAGTTGCATCCCAATGTGACTTTCGGTTGCTGTAGGAACTGACTAAGAGTTTGCACTGAGAAAGCAATGTCTGGTCTGGTTAAAGTCAGATACAGTAGCTTCCCTATTAATCTTTGGTATTGCCCCGTGTCTTCAAGCAGAGGATCATTAGTGACCCCAACTAACTCGTCTAGTTCTGGGACTGTCAACTTCACATTTGTCTCTAATGGAGTCCAAGCTGGTTTTGCACTTCCAAGCCCCAGCTTTGAAATTATTTCAAGAGCATATTTTCTTTGGTTGATCAATATTCCTTTGGTATATCTACTAAACTCCATACCCAAAAAAAAATTCAACTCTCCCAGGTATTTAATCTTGAATGACTGGTGTAGGGAAGTTTTGGTGCTTTCTATGAGATTCAGATTATTCCCTGTCACTAGCATGTCATCCACATAGACAAGGATCACCACTATATCTGCTCCTTCTTTCCTAATGAATAGTGAATGGTCTAAGCTTCTTTGATGAAAATTAGACTACACTAAGGCTTCTGTCAATTTGAGATTCCATTGTCTTCTTGCTTGCTTGAGTCCATAGGAGAATTTGACAAGCCATCACACCATGCCTGACTCCCCCTGGGTTGTAAATCCCTATAGTAAGTCCATATAGACCTCATCATGCAAGTCCCCTTGCAAGAAAGCATTGTAAACGTCTAATTGATGTATAACCCAACCATGTATAGCTACTAAGGATAGAACAATTCGGACAGTAGTGATTTTGACCACCGGAGAGAAAGTCTCATGATAGTCAAGGCCTTCTATCTGGTTGTACCCTTTGGATACTAGCCGATCCTTAAATCTCTCAATGTCACCATTAGCTTTAAGCTTCACCTTGTAGACCCATTTACAACCAATGGGTCTTTTGCCCTCTGGTAATTTAACCAACTCCCAGGTATGGTTATCTTGTAAAGCTTGAATTTCTGCCTGCATAGCTTCAATCCATATGTAGTCTTGTAGGAAGGGGACAAATTGTCATAGGAAATTCAAGCTTCAATAGGATACAGACCACCATTAGCAAAAGATTTGCTAGTTATGTAATCTGTCATCCATATAGGCTCTTTAGATTTTCTCTGGGATCTCCTTAATGGAACAGGTACATTTGAGGAAGATGGAATGTCTGAAGAAGTGATAATAGGGAGAGAGGCATCAGCTGAACTTGTTGTACTAACTGAAAGCAAAGAACTCTGTATTGGAGCACTATCAGAAACACTTTCTGTATTTGGCAATGAGTCAAGTGCATCCTCAAAAACAGCTGAACCAGTATCATCATACACAATATCAGGCACAATAGGGTCTACATCAATAGGAGCATGATGTTGTAGTGAGGTTTCAGGAGTTGTATTGAAAGGGAAAACATCTTCTCTGAATACTACATCCCTATTTATAAATAAAAAATTAGTTTGCTAGATCATAGAGCACATATCCTTTTGTGACAGTGGAATAACCCATGAAGACTGCTTTGATTTCTCTGCTCGCAAACTTGTCACCCCTTGGCAGTACACTAGCAAAACATAAGCACCCTAGTCTTCTCAAGTGAGTGATACTAGGTTTCCTAACAAAAAATAGTTCATAGGGTGATTTTCCCTCAAAAGATGATGATGGTAATCTATTGATAATATGAGCTGCAGCCAGGACACAATGTCCCCAAAACTTTAAGGGTATATGCCCTTGAAAACTGATTGCCCTGGCAACCTCAAGAAGATTTTGATGCTTCCTTTATGCCACTCCATTTTGTTGAGGGGTGTATGTACATGTTCTTTGATGTATGATTCCCAAGTGCTTAAACAGTTCTTGCATCCTAATATTCACAAACTCACCTCCATTATCAGACCTCACTACTTGTACTGTTGCATTGAAGATTAAGTACCATTGTGAAGAAATCCTTCAGGACAACTATAAGATCATTATTAAATTTTAACAGAAAAATCCAAGTCACACGTGAGAAATCATCCATAACAGTCAAAAAGAATTTATTGCCATAAAATGTTGGTGTATTGTAAGGTCCCCATACATCTAGATGTAACAGTTGAAAAGCCTTGGATGATCTACTATTACTGGAAGGAAAACACAACCTTTGATGTCTTTCTAGTGGACACACTTCACACTTATTTGTTACGGATTTACAATCTTCTAAACTATACCCTAGAAGTTCTCTCATAGAACCTACTGAGGCATGAGCTAGCCTTTTGTGCCAAGTGAGAATATCATCCTTCACTTCTTGTGCATTGAGTCCTTTTGCTACCATCTTTCCTTCAGTTCCAATTCTAGCAGGGGCTTGTGAGACCAACAGGTAAATGCCATCCTTCTCCCTACCAATCCCCTTCACTTTCCCACTGAAGAGGTCCTGGAACAAGAAAAAGTCAGGATAGAAAGCCACTAAGCATTGAAGATCTCTAGTCACCTTCGAAACTGACAAGAGATTATATTGAAAATCTGGAATAAACAGGACATTTTTTACTTCCCCTGTATCTGTGATCTTGCAATTACCAATATGTGAAACATGTGCTACTTCCTCATTTGGCAAATGAACTCGTTTACTACTTGTTGAATTAACTGCTTTAATATCACTCAACATTCCTAAGTCTGCCACCATGTGGTTGGTCGCCCCTGTGCCCACTATCCATTGTTGCTTTGCTATGCTAGCTAGAAATGAGTAAGCATTACTTGCCATATTAGCCATGCTCTGCTGTGTTGGTTCTCTGTTGACGTTGAGATTTAGAAACTTCATGATTTGATCATATTTCTCAGAAGTCAATTGTGATTCCCTTTCCACAGGCATCTCCAATCAAGCAACAACACTTTTGTCAAACACATCAGGTATCCCAGAAGTCCCAGCAGCTATATTTGGGCATATGTTCTCAGCATAAACATTGTATGCAGAATTCACATTTCCTCTCCTTTTTCCTTTGAAACCCGTGGGATAACCAATGATTTTGTAATATCCATCTTTAGTGTGTCCTTCCATTTTACAGAACTCGCATTGGACATTCCAATTCTTCTTAGTCCTTTGATAACTCTGGTAGTTGTCTCATTTACCAGCTAATAGGGTAGTAGACTCACTTGCATCACTAGTCATAGAACATCATGTTACTGATCTCTAACTTTCTCATTCCATTAGCATAGAATATGTTTGTTGATATTTGGTGTGGGACTAGTCATCAAAACTTGGCTCATCGCTTGTTCATAGTTCTCATTCATCCCTATGAGAAACTGTAGAACCTTCTGTTTTCGCGTGAACTCAATAAAAATCCTTGGATTTAGCACAGTTACATGGTGGCGGAACCATACTGTCAAATTTGTCCCAGAGATTGCGATGTTTTGAGAAATAAACTGAAACACTATCAGCTCCTTGAGCCTTATGCAATTGGTACACTCGCGAAGTATTCACTTTCTCAAATCGTTCTCTTAAATCTTCCCAGACTGTTCTAGCATTTTTCGCATATAGAATTCCTGTCACCAATTCTCTTGCTACCGAGCTCATAATTCATCCTAGAACAATGGCGTTACATCGATCCCACTGATGACCTAGTTTCGTGTCAAAATCCTCCTTTTTAGAGTTCCGTCGACTAAACCTAGCTTATTCTTTTCGAGAAGCTTGATTTCCATCGTGTGACTCCATGTGGAGTAATTCTCTGACCCGATCAACTGTATCGATATAATTAGAGCTCCGGTAGTGTCCGATGGGTGAAGAAACAGCGGATGATCATGATCGAGATTTGGTTCCTCCATTATCAAACTTTGGAACTGTAATTTTCCAACAGTTTGATCTTGAAACACATGCAAAATTGGGTAGGATTAACAAATCTGACTCGCAATTGCGGTCAATTGCTATGATACCATGATGATTTTAGGGGTAATTGATAGTGAAGAACCCTAGCTAATTGTTCTGAGAAGAAACGAAATGAAGATGAGAGAACCTTCTAGAGAGAGAATTCTTTCATTGAATTATGAAAATTTACAGTATTACAATGATATAACTTCCTATTTATACACAACTGTAATAAAAATAATCTAACCTCTTAACTAACTATCTTCTGTGCTATTTACAAGTTTGCCCTTGCATACATGTATTATGTTATACCTATTTTATCAATTAGTGGCTTACCTAGTGGGTTGGGTTAGGTGCCATCACGACTAGCGGATTTTGGGTTGTGACATTTGTATAATGTTCGTTGGTAGTTAGTGGTAGAAAACATTATCAAACAAGGAGTTGAAAAGTTTAGATATTGAATCATTTAGTAAATATGATATTTTAAAATTTTATAAATTGTATTTATAAGATACTATTATCAACAAAGGTATTGGTTTTACAATAACATGTAAGAAAAATTATAGCTCTGCCCCTACTCCAAGAGTTAGTATAGGGATGGCAAACGAGCGGATCAGGTGAAGCATGCCCTGCCCACTTAGATTTTGTTTATATTTCTTACCACATATACCGGCCTTAATGTCACGACCTCAAATCCTAACCGACCGTGATGGCGCCTATCGTGGAACTAGTCTAGCCAACCATCACTTTACTACGCGTTTGTTCAATTATGAGAGTTCACAATTTACTAATAAACATGCAACCATAGAATCAAATAATATAATTAAGTCTTAGCGTTCCCATATTAGCCTAAATAAATAGTCATGAGCATCTAAGAATAGATAAATCTAACTCTACTAAAACTATAATATATTTCTCTGAATCAAGTGCTAAAAACATAATAAGGAAGGGAGGTGGAGAAGTTGTGGACGCTGAACAGCTACCTCGAAATCCCGTGAATCTGCAACTACAAGCAAGGAAAGCTACTGCTCCAGACCGTCACATGAATCTGTGCACAGAGGCACATGGAGTCTTTATGAGTACGCCAACTCAGTAGTAATGAAAATAAATCACAGTCTAAGAATTATAAAACACACAGTACAAATACACAATTCCACAAAACCAGTAAAACACCAAGTCACCATGTAGTATTCATCTAATAATAAGTTCGAAATCAGTTTCCAGTAATCCCTTGAAAACAAGTGCAATATCAGTATATCTCAGTAAAATTCCTCAGTAAAACTAGTTTGAAAACGAAGTAAATCATAGTTCGAAAACTTAGTAAAATCATCATAAATCTGCCCCTCGGGCCAAAATCATTTCTTGTAACAGTTGCCCTCTCAGACATTCTCTCAATCACTCAGTATCAATCATCACTTAGTATCAATCATCACTCAGTATCATCCATCACTCAGTATCGATCATCACTCAGTATCAATCATCACTCAGTATCAGCCATCACTCAGTATCAGCCCCGCGGGCAATCATCCTCACTCAATCAGTACTGACGCTCACTGGGGGTGTGTACAGATTCCGGAGGGTCTCCTATAGCCCAAGCGCTATAACAAAATAAGGCTTGAAAGCCTCCTCACCTCTCTCATAATTCCTGAAAGCCTCCTCACCTCTCTCATAAGGCCTGAAAGCCTCCTCACCTCTCTCATAAGGCCTGAAAGCCTCCTCACCTCTCTCATAAGTCCTGAAAGCCTCCTCACAATATAGGCCTGAAAGCCTCACTCAGTCAGACACTCTCAATTTGCCCTTAGGCCATAAACATACCGGGTTCTCAACCCAAAACAGTGTTTCATTTTTCAAGAAATAGTATCAAAATACTCTGAGTGTCAAAACAATTTATCAAGAAAAGACTGAGTGTAAAATCAAAGCATATCAGTGAGGAAAATGTAGTAAACACAACCCTCAAGGGGAAAAAATATCAGCACTAGGCCCCAAACACGGCTTACATCCCAAATCATATCATAATAGAATAATACTAATTAAGCATAGGCTTAAAAGTCGGTTTAGCAAATCAATAGTCTCCTAAATGCGGAAGATATTTCCAAAGCTCCAACCTTTTCATTTCAAAACCCGTGAAAGGGTGCATAGTCCGGGGTTTCATACCCTCAGGACAGGATTTAAAGACATTACTTACCTCAAAACTAGCCCGAAACTACTTCTCAATGCGTTTGCCTTTCGAATCAACTTCCGGATGCTCCAAATCTACCAATTTCATACTTTTATCATCAAATTATTCTCAAGGAATAAATTCCAATTGAAAAATATCGAATTTAGCTCAAAACTCCAAATTCGGTCAAAACCCGACCCCCCCCCACCCCCCGAGCCTGCGTCCTAAAACTCATAAATGTTTATACAAAAGTGTTCTTCGTCCTATCACGAGTCCGTACATATAAAGAACACCAAAATCGGAGTCCGTTTGACCCCTCAAATCGACTCTTAAAGGTCTCATAATCTCAAGCCCTAAAACCCAAATGTTCTACTGATTTTCCATGAATTTACACTAGTTTTATGTTCTATAATCATCCGTAATCGAGTTTTAAAGATCAAAACACTTACCTCTATGAAGAACAAGGATTTCCCCCTTCAAAAGTCGCCCCCAAAGCTCTATGTCCTTACAACAATTGTGTAAAATGGGTTTAAGTCGCGGAGGGTTTAATTTATATTTTTGCCCAGGGTTTCCGCACCTGCGACCCACTTAATCGCACTTGAGAGACCTCACCTGCGGTTCCCTAACCTCACTTGCGACCTCTCCGCACCTGCAACCCACTGTCGCACCTGCGAGCCCGCACCTGCGGTCAAACATCCGCAGGTGCGGTTACACCAACACCAGCAGCTGTATTGCTGCAATTTCCAAGTTCAAACCTCCGTTAAGCACCCGAATTAAATCCCGAGCCCCTCGGGACCACAATCAACTATACCAACACACCACACATGATCATTAAAACTTAGTTTCACTCTCAAAACACTAAAATTAACATCAAAATACCAAAATCGCATCGGATTCAAGCCTAAGAACTTTCAAATTTCTAAAATCCACCAACGATGGTGAAACTATCCAAAATAACTCCGATTGAACTAAAATTTTACAGACATATCCAAAATGACATTACGAACCTGCTCCAACTGTCGAAATTCCATTCCGACCCCGATAGCCTATTTTCCACTGCCGACCGAAAATCGCCAAAAACTAACTTTCGCNACCAATAAGTCAACTCTCAGTTTACTTTTCCAACTTCAAGGCTATTTTTAAAGGCTAATTGACTGAACTCTCACTACAACCATTCGATTTCAAGCCTATAAACTCTAATACATTAAATACAGTATAACCAATCTATAACAAGTAAATAACAACAATTATAATGCAGGTTTTACGTAACAACAGACCGGGTCGTTACATTCTCCCCCTCTTAAACAAACGTTCGTCATCGAACGAGTCCAGAAACATACCTGGAGTCTCAAATAAGTGAGGATACTTGCTCTGCATCTCCCGCCCGGTCTCCCAAGTAGCTTTCTCCACTGGCTGACCTCTCCACTGTACTTTCACTGACGTTATATCCTTAGACCTCAACTTCCTGACCTCACGAGCTAAAATAGTTATTGGCTCAACCTCGTATGACATATCACCCTCGAGTTGGACTGTGCTGAAGTTTAACACATAAGATGGGTCACCAACATACTTCCTGAGCATCGACACATGAAACACCGGATGAACACTCAACAAGCTGGGTGGCAAAGCAAGTCTATAAGCCACCTCTCCAACCTTTTGAAGCACCTCAAAAGGACCAATAAATCGAGGACTCTGCTTTCCTCTCTTTCCGAACCTCATAACACCCTTCATGGGGGATACCTTCAGCAGTACCTTATCACCTTCCATAAATGACACATCTCGGACCTTCCGGTCCGCATAACTCTTCTGCCTAGACTGAGCCGTGCCAAGTCGCTCCTGAATCAACTTCACCTTCTCCAACGCATCCTGAATCAAGTATGTGCCCAATAACTTAGCCTCACCAGGCTCGAACTAACTAACCGGAGATCTACACCTTCTACCATATAAAGCCTCATACGGGCCATCTGAATACGGCATTGGTAGCTGTTATTATCTGCAAACTCCGCTAGCGGCAGAAACTGATCCCATGAACCACCAAAATCAATCACATAAGCCCGTAACATGTAATCCAAAATCTGAATCGTCCGTTCTGACTGCCCGTTAATCTGCGGGTGAAATGCAGTGCTCATCTCTACATCAGTACCCATACCTTTCTGTACGGCCCTCCAAAACTGAGATGTGAATTGAGTACCTCTGTCAGAAATAATAGAAATCGGAACTCCGTGCAACCGGACAATTTCCTTAATATAAATACCAGCTAACCGTTCTGAAGTATAAGTAGTACTGATAGGAATGAAATACGCGGACTTGGTCAATCTATCTACAATGACCCAAATAGCATCAAAAACTTTCGAAGTCCGTGGAAGCCCAACTACAAAATTCATAGTAATTCTCTCCCACTTCCACTTTGGAATATCTAACCTCTAAAGCAAACCACCTGGTCTCTGGTGCTCATACTTGACCTGCTGGCAGTTGAGACACCGTGCTACATACTCAACAATATCTCTCTTCATCCGCCTCCACCAATACTGTCGTCTCAAATCTTGATACATCTTTGCGGCACCCGGATGGATAGAATATCGCGAGCTGTGAGCCTCTGCTAATATCAACTCTCGAATACCCTCTACATTAGCCACGCAAATACGGCACTGCATCCTCATAACTCTATCATCACCAATAGTCACATCTCTGGCATCACCCCGACGAACTCTATCCTGAAGAACTAACAAGTGTCGGTCATCATACTAACGTGCCCTAATCTGATCAAATAAAGAAGACCGGGAAGCTATGCTAGCTACCCCCCGTGGAGGGTCTGACAAATCCAATCTCACCAATTGGCCTGCTAAAGCTTGAACATCAAGGGTTAATGGTCGCTCTGCTGCTGAAAGGTAAGCTAGACTCCCCAAACTCTCGGCTCAGCGACTCAAGGCATCGGCCACCACATTGGCCTTCCCAGATGATACAAAATAGTCAAGTCATAGTCCTTGAGAAGATCCAACCATCTCCTCTGTCGCAAATTCAAGTCTTTCTGCCTTAGCACATACTGCAAGCTACGATGATCGGTGTAAATCTCACACTGCACTCCATACAAATAATGCCGCCAAATCTTTAAGGCATGAACAATGGCAGCTAACTCAAGATCGTGCACTGGATAGTTCTTCTCGTGCACCTTCAGTTGTCTTGACGCGTAGGCAATCACCCTACCGTCTTGCATCAACACCGCTCCTAAGACAACTCTAGAAGCATCACAATAAACTGTGTAAGAACCCGAACCAGTAGGCAGAACTAACATCGGAGTTGTAGTCAATGCTGACTTAAGCTTCTGAAAGCTCTCCTCACATTCATCGGACCATCTGATAGAACACCCTTCTGTGTCAATCTGGTCAGAGGTGAAGCAATAGAAGAGAATCCTCCCACAAAGCGACGGTAGTAACCCGCCAAATTGAGGAAACTCCAAATCTCTGTGGCTGAAGACGGTCTGGGCCAACTCTGCACCGCCTCAATTTTGTTCGTATCAACCTGAATACCCTCAGTAGACACCACAGGCCCCAAGAAGGCTACTGAACCAAGCCAAAACTCACACTTGGAGAATTTTGCGTAAAGTTTCTCATCCCTCAATCTTTGTAACACAATCCTCAAGTGCTGAGCATGCTCCTCCTGGCTACGAGAATATACCAGAATGTCATCAATGAACACAATGACGAACGAATCAAGGTAAGGCTGAAACACGTTGTTCATCAATTGCATGAACGCGGCTGGGGCATTGGTCCGCCCAAATGACATAACCAGAAACTTATAATGACCGTATCTGGTCCTGAAAGCAGTCTTCGGAATGTTAGAATCCCGAATCTTCAACTGATGATACCCAGACCTTAAGTCAATCTTGGAGAATACCTTAGCTCCTTGAAGCTGATCAAATAAGTCATCAATACGAGGCAAATGATAACAATTCTTCACCGTAACCTTATTCAGCTGCCTATAATCAATACACATACGCATGGAGCCATCTTTCTTTTTCACAAACAACACGGCGCACCCCAAGGCGACACACTAGGCCAGATGAACCCCTTATCTAAGAGTTCCTGAAGCTGCTCTTTCAATTCTTTCAACTCCGATGGTGCCATGCGGTAAGGTGGAATAGAAATGGGCTGAGTGTATGGCACCGGGTCAATACCAAAGTCAATATCCCTGTCAGGTGGCATGCCTGGCAGGTCTGCAGGGAATACATCCGAAAAATCACGGACTACGGGAACATAATCAATAGAAGGAGTCTCACTACTAACATCCGTCACAAAAGCAAGATAAGATTCGCACCCTTTCTCAACCATACACTGGGCCTTTAAATAAGAAATCACTCTACTAGGTACATGCTCTATAGACCCCCTCCACTCAACTCTCGGAACTCCGGGTATAGCTAAGGTAACGGTCTTAGCGTGACAATCAAGAATCGCATGACATGGGGATAACCATTCCATGCTCAGAATCACATCAAAATCAACCATATTGAGTAACATCAAGTCCGCTCGGGTCTCCATACCCCTAATAGATATAAGACACGACCGATACACACGGTCCACAACAATAGTATCGCCCACCGGAGTCGAAACATGAACAGACGTAACTAAAGACTCACGGGGCATATTCAGAAAATGAGAAAAAATAGGATGAGACATAAGAGTACGTGGAACCAGTGTCAAATAAAGCCAAAGCATCACTGTGACAAACTGAAATAGTACCTGTAATCACTACATCAGATGCCATAGAATCAGGCCTAGCCGGAAGTGCATAAATACGCGGCTGGCCTCCACCTGCTCGACCTCCCCCTCTAGGACGGCCTCTAGCTACCTGACCACCACCCTTAGCGGCCTGGGTAGGTGGTGAAGTGACTGGGGCTGAAGCCGAGGGCTGAACCCTCTGCTGAGATGAACTACTAGGACGATAGGGACACTGCCTCCACCCATTTCCAAACTCTCCACACTCATAACAACCACCTAGAGCTGGAGATGAAAATGAACGAGAACCTCTTCCACCCTGATAACCACCAGACAAACCATGCATAGAAGAACCCTGATAAGATGATGCTCGGGCGGAGCTCTGAGCTGGAAGGGCACTAAAAGATGAACGTCCCTGATGAGAATTGTGGGGACCTTGCCCCGACGATACACCACAGTAAGCTGGGCGTGCTGGCTGTGAAGGTCTGAATGGACGACCTCTGCTAGGCTGAAATTGCCCTCTGGGAAGAGCACCACTGAAATTACCTAAACTCCAAGGCCTCTTGACCTCCCTCTCCTCACGATCCTGCCTACGAACCGACTCAATGTCCCGAGCAACGTCAAAAACCTGCTCAAATGTAGCTCCAGACACTCTCTCTCTGGTCACCAAGATCTGAAGCTGATAAGTGAGACCATCCACAAATCTCCTTATATGCTCCCATTCAGTGAGGACTAACTCCGAAGCTGGATTTCCATCGCGCGACTCCATGTGGAGTAATTCTCTGACCTGGTCAACTGTGTCAATATAATTGAAGCTCTGGTAGTTTCCGATGGGTGAAGAAACAGCGGATGATCATGATCGAGATTTGGTTTCTCCATTATCAAACTTTGGAACTGTAATTTTCCAACAGTTTGATCTTGAAACACATGCAAAATTGGATAGGATCAACAAATCTGACTCGCAATTGCGGTCAATTGCTATGATACTATGATGATTTTAGGGGTAATTGATAGTGAAGAACCCTAGATAATTGTTCTGATAAGAAACGAAATAAAGATGAGAGAACCTTCTAGAGAGAGAATTCTTTCATTGAATTATGAAAATTTACAGTATTACAATGATATAACTTCATATTTATACACAGTTGTAATAACAATAATCTAACCTCTTAACTAACTATCTTCTGTGCTATTTACAAGTTTGCCCTTGCATACATGTATTATGTTATACCTATTTTATCAATTAGTGGCTTACCTAGTGGGTTGGGCTAGGTGCCATCACGACTAGCGGATTTTGGGTTGTGACATTTGTATAATGTTCGTTGGTAGTTAGTAGCAGAAAACATTATCAAAAAGGAGTTGAAAAGTTTAGATATTGAATCATTTAGTAAATATGATATTTTAAAATTTTATAAATTTTATTTATAAGATACTATTATCAACAAAGGTATTGATATTACAATAACATGTAAGAAAAATTGTAGCTCTGCCCCTACTCCAAGAGTTAGTATAGGGATGGCAAACGAGCGGATCAGGTGAAGCATGCCCTGCCCACTTAGATTTTTTTATATTACTTACCACCTATACCAACCTTAATGTCACGACCCCAAATCCTAACCGGCCGTGATGGCGCCTATCGTGGAACTAGGCTAGTCAACCATCACTTTACTACGCGTTTGTTCAATTATGAGAGTTCACAATTTACTAATAAGCATGCAACCATATCATCAAATAATATAATTAAGTCTTAGCGTTCCCATATTAGCCTAAACAAACCTCCTAAGAACTGGAGTCAATAGTCATGAGAATCTAAGAATAGATAAATCTAACTCTACTAAAACTATAATATATTTCTCTGAATCAAGTGCTAAAAACATAATAAGGAAGGGAAGTGGAGAAGCTGTGGACGCTGAACAGTTACCTCGAAATCCCGTGAATCTGCAACTACAAGCAAGGACATCTACTGCTCCAGGCCGTCACCTGAATCTATGCACAGAGGCACAGGGAGTCTTTATGAGTACGTCAACTCAGTAGTAATAAAAATAAATCACAGACTGAGAATTATAAAACACACAGTACAGATACACAATTCCACAAAACCAGTAAAACACCAAGTCACCATGTAGTATTCATCAAATAATAAGTACGAAATCAGTTTCCAGTAATCCCTTGGAAATAAGTGCAATATCATTATATCTCAGTAAAATTTTCAGTAAATCTAGTTTGAAAACGAAGTAAATCATAGTTCAAAAACTTAGTAAAATCATCATAAATCTGCCCCTCGGTCCAAAATCATTTCTTGTAACAGTTGCCCTATCAAACATTCTCTCAATCACTCAGTATCAATCATCACTCAGTATCAATCATCACTCAGTATCAGCCATCACTCAGTATCGATCATCACTCAGTATCAATCATCACTCAGTATCAGTCATCACTCAGTATCGATCATCACTCAGTATCAATCATCACTTAGTATCAGCCCCGCGGGCAATCATCATCACTCAATCGTACCGACGCTCACTAGGGGTGTGTACAGACTCCGTAGGGGCTCCTACAGCCCAAGCGCTATAACAACATAAGGCCTGAAAGCCTCCTCACCTCTCTCATAAGGCCTGAAAGCCTCCTCACCTCTCTCATAAGGCCTGAAAGCCTCCTCATAATATAGGCCCGAAAGCCTCACTCAGTCAGACACTCTCAATTTGCCCTTAGGCCATAAACATACCGGGTTCTCAACCCAAAACAGTGTTTCATTTTTCAATAAACAGTATCAAAATACTCTGAGTGTCAAAACAATTTATCAGGAAAAGACTGAGTGTAAAATCATAGCATATCAGTGAGGAAAATGTAGTAAACACAACCCTCAAGGGGAAAAAAGATCGACACTAGGCCCCAAACACGGCTTACATCCCAAATCATATCATAATAAAATAATACTAATTAAGCATAGGCTTAAAAGTCGGTTTAGCGACTTAATAGTCGCCTAAATACGGAAGATATTTCCAAAGTTTCAACCTTTTCATTTCAAAACCCGTGAAAGGGTGCATAGTCCGGGGTTTCATACCCTCAGGACAGGATTTAAAGACATTACTTACCTCAAAACTAGCCCGAAACTACTTCGCAATGTGTTTGCCTTTCGAATCAACTTCCGGATGTTCCAAATCTACCATGTTCATACTTTTATCATCAAATTATGCTCAAGGAATAAATTCCAATTGAAAAATATCGAATTTAGCTCAAATATCCGAATTCGGTCAAAACCCGACTCCCCGGGCCCGCATACCTAAACTCAGAATTTTTTATACAAAAGTGTTCTTCGTCCTCTCACGAGTCCGTACATATCAAGAACAACAAAATCGGAGTCCGTTTGACCCCTCAAATCGACCCTTAAAGGTCTCATAATCTCAAGCCCTAAAACCCCAATTTTCTATTGATTTTTCATAATTTACACTGGTTTTATGTTCTATAATCACCCATAATCGAGTTTTAATGATCAAAACACTTACCTCTATGAAGAACAAGGATTTCCCCTTTCAAAAATCTCCGCCAAAGCTCTCTGTCCGTACAAAAATGGTGTAAAAGGATTTAAGTCGCGGAGGGTTTAATTTATATTTTTGCCTAGGGTTTCCGCACCTGCGATCCACTTATTCGCACCTGCGAGACCGCACCTGCAGTCCCTTAACCGCACCTGCGACCCACTGCAGTTGTATTGCTGCAATTTCCAAGTTCAAACCTCCGTTAAGCACCCGAATTAATTTCCTAGCCCCTCGGGACCCCAACAAACTATACCAACACACCACATATGATCATTCAAACTTAGTTGCACACTCAAAATACTAAAATTAACATCAAAATACCAAAATCGCATCGGATTCAAGCCTAAGAACTTTCAAATTTCTAAAATCCACCAACGATGCCGAAACTATCCAAAACAACTCTGATTGAACTGAAATTTTGCAAACATATCCAAAATGACATTACGAACCTGCTCCAACTGTCGGAATTCCATTCCGACCCCGATAGGCTGCTCCAACCGGAAATCGCCAAAAACTAACTTTCGCCAATTCAAGCTTACTTCTACACCGGACATCAAAATATTATTCTGAACACACTCCGAAGTCCCAAATCACCTAAAGAAGCTATTCGAGCCATAAAATCCGCATTCTGGGGTCGTTTACCAATAAGTCAACTCTCAGTTGACTTTTCCAACCTCAAGGCTATTTTTAAAGGCTAATTGACTGAACTATCACAACAACCATTCGATTTCCAGCCTATCAACTCTAATACATCAAATACATTATAACCAATCTATAACAAGTAAATAACAACAATTATAATGCAGGTTTTACGTAACGACAGACCGGGTCGTTACATTCTCCCCCTCTTAAACAAGCGTCCGTCCTCGAACGAGTCTAGAAACATACATGGAGTCTCAAACAAGAGAGGATACTTGCTCTACATCTACCGCTCGGTCTCCCAAGTAGCTTCATCCACTGGCTGACCTCTCCACTGTACTTTCACTGACGCTATATCCTTAGACCTCAACTTCCTGACCTCACGAGCTAAAATAGCTACTGGCTCAACCTCGTATGACATATCACCCTCGAGTTGGACTTTGCTGAAGTTTAACACATAAGACGGGTCACCAACAAACTTCCTGAACATCGACACATGAAACACCGGATGAACACTCGACAAGCTGGGTGGCAAAGCAAGTCTATAAGCCACCTCTCCAACCTTTTGAAGCACCTCAAAAGGACCAATAAATCGAGGACTCAGCTTTCCTCTCTTTCCGAACCTCATAACACCCTTCATGGGTGGTACCTTCAGCAGTACCTTATCACCTTCCATAAATGACACATCCGGGACCTTCCGGTCCGCATAACTCTTCTGCCTAGACTGCGCCGTGCGAAGTTGCTTCTAAATCAACTTCACCTTCTCCAACGCATCCTGAATCAAGTCTGTCCCCAATAACTTAGCCTCACCAGGCTCGAACCAACCAACCGGAGATCTACACCTTCTACCATATAAAGCCTCGTACGGGGCCATCTGAATATTGTAGTGGTAGCAATTATTATATGCAAACTTCTCTAGCGGAAGAAACTGATCCCATGAACCACCAAAATCAATCACACAAGCCCGTAACATGTCCTCCAAAATCTGAATCGTCTGTTCTGATTGCCCGTCGGTCTGGGGGTGAAATGCAGTGCTCATCTCTACATCAGTACCCATACCTTTCTGTACGACCCTCCAAAACTGAGATGTGAATTGATACCTCTGTCAGAAATAATAGAAACCGGAACTCCATGCAACTGAACAATCTCCTTAATATAAATACCAGCTAACCGCTCTGAAGTATAAGTAGTACTGACAGGAATGAAATGCGCAGACTTGGTCAATAAATATAAAGCCATAAACTTTCGAACCAACAACCTTCTAAACTAGGGGTGTTCATAAAAATCCGAAAAATCGAACCAAATCGAAAACTGTACCAAACCGACAAAAAATTGATAGTTTTTAGGTTTGGTTTGTTTTGGTTTTGAAGTTTAAAAACTGGTCAAATTGGTTTTGGTTTTGGTTTTAATCAAAAAATAACTGAAAACCGAACCAAACCGACTATAGAAGTAGCTATTTAAATTTATTATTACACTTGTATATATATTTTTATATAAAGGTTCTAAAATTTATGGTACATATCACTCGTTTATATTTTTAGTCTAGTTATTGATATTATAATAATCTAATTCTTTGCCTTTAATCTGTTTTACCAAAAAAATGTTAGACCTTTTCTTAAAACGAATTAATGAGAGGATGGGGGTAAATCCTGACAAACAATAATTAACCTTAGATCGAAGAATGTTAAGTAGGAAAAATCGAAAATGGTTATGCTTGCGAACTTGTCAAGATTATAAAAGATATCGAGTGAAAATAATGTACTTACATTCTCAATGTTATCACTCTATAATATGCGATGAAGAAGAACGAGAAGGTGTACCATTAGTAGCTATGGATCATATCTTTATTGATTTCATGACAAAGATTACAAAGATTTGGAATAAGGTTTTTAGCCTTCTCTTAGGTTCCCTTTGGGCGAGCACTATGGGCGGACCTTGTCAACTCGAAAACTTTTTGAAAATATGAACATTTTAGGCGATGGGTGATAACCTCTTAGAGGGGTGATGATGTGACATTTGGAAAGCTTTGTCAGACCAGTGTGTCAGTTGAAATGACAGTAAGTTCATCAGGTATCATTATGGCACACGTTCATCATATGACGCATTGTTTCCCGTGCCTCTCCCGTTATTTTATGAAAAAGGAGGCGCTTTGTTTCTCAAATAGGCATATTTATGTCTCTATAAATAAGAGAGTTTCTCATTCAAATGTAGCATTTCCACAATCATTCACAAGATCCTAAAAGCATTTGATCTTCTCCCCTAGTTCTTCATATTTCTTTTCTCCACCGGCATTCCCTGTGGTTGTTACCCTTCTTTCTTTACATCCACGATATGTATAATCATTTAACGCAATGTCCAGTACTTCTAACCCTGACCGAGTCGTTGGTTCTCTGGTGCTAGAAAATGTCGCGCCTTCCCTCGAAGACGGAGCGAGTTTGGCAGAGGACGAGAGTTTTCCAACGGTGGATGAGGTGGTGCCCCGCCCGGGAAAGGTAAGGACTGACTTTAACAGCGCTGCCAAAGATGAGCCTGAACCCGTGCCTTATGCGATAAAAAAGATTTCGCGGCGCTCGCGGCATTCAAAGTGAAACGGAGAATCCCTGAGCATATTGAACTCATTCTGGCGGGAGGCGATATAGTACACATACACTGCCCAGGATACTGCTCGTTCTACGCGTACCCTTTTATTATTCCGTACACACTCCCCCTTCGGTCTTTGGCAGCGGACTTCTGCCGCTTCTACGAGGTATGCCCATCGTAGCTCACCCAGTACATATACAAACTCTTCTTAATGCTCATCAAGTATGCGGAGTTGGCCGACCACGGGGTTACCCTTCAACACTTGCTGCATATCTTCGTCCCCAGTTTTCATAGGGGCACCATGTTACATCTTCGTCACCGAGGTACTAAGACCCTAGTTATCGGAATGGACGATAAGACTAATCGCCGCTTCTGGGAGGGATTCTTCTATGTTTGCACGGAACACGTGGTGTCTAACACCGTCGGGTTCCCTAAGACGTGGAATTTTTCCCGTAGGTCTTTCAATCATTTTATTTTTCACAACGTTGATCGATTGTTTTCATCTAGTGATCTCATTGATTGATTTTTTTTGTGTTGTTGCAGCCGAGAGACTACCCCCTCCGCAAATTTAATTATATTCGCGGGTGGGTGAGCTCGGTTCTGCCTCATACGGTAGGAATTCGCACATGGGCACGCTTCCACGAGAGGCTTGGGCGTAAGTCTTCCGCCGGTAAGTCACCTTGTCTTGGCCTTAGTCATATTACCCTTCGCCCTGTATTTTACTTTGCCTTATATTTTCATTCGGTCTTATTTCCTGTTGACAGGTTGGAGAGGGATGAGAAGGGCGAGGGCTCCCGCTCTTGCTTCCCGTCAACCTGCTTCTTCTGTTAGGACCCTGCTTCAGGCGGCTGCTGCTGAGGGTACTCGGAATCAGGTTATTTCACAGATTGAGTCTGCATCCAGATCTGGTCGTGCTGAGGTTACTCCTCAGTCGGACTCCCCGACCCCCATGGTTCGTTCGGCGGGTGAACCCTCTCATAGTGTTGGCGAAGAGGCCCCGTCAAAGAGGTGGAGGATAACGTCAGAGAAGACATTTTTGATCGACGTGCCCTCGTGGGTTGATCCTGTTTTGGTGGTGTCTGAAACCGAGGGAGATGTCTCCCTGGAGTGGAAATGATGCCCAGTTCGGGCACGGAAAGGGCTGTTGTGGCACCAGGAAAGAGTTCGGCGGCTGCCACAATTATTCTGAGTGGACCCTCAACATCTCAGCAGGATCGCACCTCTTCTCCGGCCGACGAGAGGTTAAAGGGCGTGATAGTGGACGTCTACGAGTCTGATTCGGACATTGATCCTGAGGATATGAGAGTGTTCGAAGAAAGCTTTACCAGGGTCGATGTGAGGGCGGGTGGTCCTTCCCGTGTGCTCGAAATCCCATCGGACCTTAACCTATTGGAGGATACGGAGGATTTGGTGCCGAAAGAAGGTCTCTTCGGGAGATTAGCGACTCCGATTTTTCACGCGGTACGGATGGGATGGCCTTAAGGATTAGTTTCCTGTCTTTACTTTCTTTGTTTTGTGTCTTACTTTTTTGTTGATTCTTCCTTTTTTTGCTTTAGACTTACATGTTAGAGATTGAAAGTGTTTGTCGGGACGAGACGCGGGACGAAGTCTTTTAGAAGATGGCCTTAAAATACTGTCGATATCACAATAGGTGCCGAGAGATGCACACGCAAGTTGAGCGGGTGGTGATACTCGGTCCCTCAGGGAGGAGTTGGAGAAGAAGGACAAAGACCTGGTGTGGTCTATCAGCAGATTTAGTGAGCTCGGGGGGCTACTTAGGGTTAAAGACAAGAAGCTCAAGGTGGGCAAGGGTGTTGTAGTGGAGTGAGAGGACCTTCAGGTGAAGGTGTCATCTTTGTGAGCCGAGCTCAAGCAGAATGCCACTAGAGTTGCTAGTATGAGCGCGAAATGGACCGAAAAGGTGACTGACTTGGAGTGGAAGGTGATAGAGTTAGAGAGGGCCGAGGGGACGGAGACGATGGAGGAGATGCGACAGAGTGAAGTTTTGTAGCCTTTTGATACATGTTTTTTTTTTATCTTTTCATTGTTCGTTGCTATTGTTTTGTTTTGTTGTTTTTTGGGGCCCTTTTTGGCCTCTTGTAAGACGTTGTACGTATGTAAATTTCTAATAAGATTCAGTTTGTCTTTGGCAGTATGCCCCTGACTCTCATCTTCCTTCTTTTCCCTTTTGAAAAAGAACTTCGGACTTTCTCGTGCCGAGTCCTTGTCTTTCACTTGGAAATTTGGTGGGATCAACACTTACTTTATTCGAGCGAGGTCAAATTTTTTTATTCGAGCAAGGTCGAATCTTTTTGTTCGAGTGAGGTAGAATCTTTGTATTCGAGCGAGGTCGAATTTCGTATTTGAGCGTGGTCGAATCTTTCTTTGGCGATTCGAGCCAGTTCGGATTTTACTTAGGCGATTCGAGCGAGATTGAATTTTTGTATTCGAACAAGGTCTAATCTTACTTTGGCGATTCAAGCGAGGTCGAATCTTACTTTGGCGATTCTAGCGAGGTTGAATTTTACTTTGGCGTTTCGAGCGAGGTCAAATTTTACTTTGGCGATTCGTGGGTTCAGTAGACTTGTGTAAGAATATCGTGTGCTGCCTTATTTTAATTGGAGAATTTCATGTGTTGTTGCAGCCTATGCACGCGTCGGGGTGAGTCCCTGTCTATATAGTCCCTCCATCGTTCATCCTCGAGAGACCGTCGACGGAGCGGGCAATGAATTCACTGCTTAGAAGTTCTAATGTGATTTGATGTATATAGTCGGGTGAGTTGGCATTGCATCGCCATGGAGAGCACATGGGTGAGCTCCTGGTACTCACGTTCTGCTTGTGTTGGGATGTTTTTATCTTGTTGCACAGTCCCTTGCTTATGGAGATTGTTTCTTAACGATGTTGGTTCGTTCTGAGCCGTTTTCCTGTTGCTCTAGGGAGGAATTTAGAGCCGGTACGTCGGGTAACCCTTGCTCGCATATCCAGCCTCATAGTTATTTGAACTTGAGCGTCTCGTGGGTAGATTACCCATTCCACCCGTTAATACCTCGAGTTCGAGTCCCGGTTCGTTTCAGTCTCGGACGCGCCGAGATAACAGGAACATAATTCATACCACAAACGCACAGATGAGCTTTTTAACATTAAGTTATACAACAAACATCGTCCCATATGGTAAGAGGTCAACATGGTATGTGCGGAGTGCTAACCTGGAAGTGAGATTACGGGTGCACTTGATGTGTGATAGTCACAGTCCCACTGCAATGGTTTACGCTTGCTATGTGCCGGAGTTGCAGTTGTGGCACAACGTAGGTGTCGCGTATAAGCCAGGCATGGCTACGGTTTCGTGTAAGGATTTATCCTTGGTTAGTTTGGTGGATCTAGAGGGAACTAAGGCTTTGGCTAGAAAATCCCCATTAACGGCGCCAAATTGTTTTTCCAAAAAATTGTTAGACATTTTCTTAAAACGAATTAATGAGAGGATAGAGGGTAAATCTTGACCAGAGATAATTAACCCTAGATCGAAGAACGTTAAGTAGGAAAAATCGAAAATGGTTAAGCTTGCGAACTTGTCAAGATTATAAATATATCGAGTGACAATAATTTACTTACATTCTCAATGCTATCCCTATATAATATGCGATGAAGAAGAACGAGAAGGTGTACCATTAACAGGTATGGATCATCTTTATTGATTTCATGACGAAGATTACAAATATTTTGAATAAGGTTTTTAGCCTTCTCTTGGGTTTTCCCTGGATTCCCTTTAGAGAAGTCCATAAAAGAAGAAGCAAAAAGAAAAGTCCCCCCTCTAGCATTCTCTCACCATGTATATATACTAGGCGTTTTCCCTTACTTAACAGTTCGTAGCCGGGGTGTTCGAGCTGCTATTTATGCTTTAGATCGAGCTCCCTAGACGCCTTGGCGTGTGCTTCTCCGTAGAGTCTTTCTGATGGTTCGACCTCGTCTATGGACGAGATGCTCAATGTTACGGTGTCTTGCGTGCATAATCACGGCTTAATCATCTTCTTTCCATTCCCTTTTGATGTCGTTCTCACGTGGTAAAATTTTAAGGTACATATTAGTCGTTTATAATTTTAGTCTAGTTTTTTGCTATTATAATAATCTAAGTATTTGCCTTTAATCTAGTTTGGTTGGTAATTTTCTTGGCTAAGTATAAGAATTTGTTTCATGTTAAAAATAGTCGATTTTTAATTGAGTATTTAAATTATTCATCGCTATTTGATTCAATTATCATCAATAAATATTGGTAAATGATAAATTTCTCAAAGAGCAATTGGTTTGATAGTGTTACGTTGATAATGTAGTCTCCAGAATATGTGTTGCTAGTGTATGTCTCATATTTAAGGAAAAAAAACGATAAATAACTGAAACAATTGATAAACCGACCAAAACCGAATCGATAAAAAACTGACTTAATTAGTTTGGTTTGGTTCCAATATTTGATAAACTGACTTACTTGGTGTGGTTTCTTTTAAAGGAAAAACGGATCTAAACTGAACGACGAACACCCCTATTCTAAACCCACAAATTTCATAAACTTCTGAACAACTATACTTTCGAAACCGCAAAATTTCAAACCCCTAAATTTAATAATTTCAAAACCCATAAACTTTCAAACACATAAACCTCTGAACTCGTAACTTTGGAACTTGTCAAATTTTCAACCTATAAACCGAAAGATAGAAAACTAAAATTGAAAATATATTAAAAAAATATTTTTTTCGGGAAGGGGTTGGGGGTGCAAACAAACGAAAAAACAGAAATTTAAAATTACAAAAAAAAAAAAAAGTTGTGCGGGGTTGAGGGTAGTGGGGTAGGGTGAGGCGCAGTGGGGAGGGGTGGTGCTGAAAAAAGAAACAAAATAGAAATGTAAAAAAAAATTAAAGAAAAACTTTTTTGTGTAGGGGTGGGTGGGGACAGTAGGGTGTGGGGT